>CAUYRT010099030.1:0-93587 GCA_963574885.1 Lepilemur ruficaudatus | reverse complement strand
TCATCAGTACATAGATATCAGCTGAATCTATGGGTCTGACCGTGGGCGCCCACACGCTGGGTGCAGGATGAGAACACAGCGAGGCTGAACAGGGGCGGAGGAATTACACTGCAAGGGAGGATTGGCTACCGTAATGCACCCAGTCTTATTTAAAATTGAGATTAAGGAAGATCCTAGTTGATGATCTGTTCACACCTGAATAATTCAGCGGTTGATTCTGTCACAGTTCTTATGTGCCACTGAGGAAAGTGATAATCTGTGTGCATGTTTGCACGTGAGCAAGAACAAGACAGAGGAAGGCAGGGAGGAGCAGGGAGGGAGGGCAGAGCGAAGTGAGTGTGAATGTGTATGGAAACTGCGAACATTTTCTTCTACAGATCTTCCCCTTTTAATTATCTGGCAGCAGTTAGATAACTTAGAACGTTTTAATTTTGGTTTAGATTCAAATGCATACATATATTGCCAATGATTTATGATCTATATATAGCCATTAAGATTGTTTCCTCAAAAACACTGAAACATCTTTACTTCTGGCCTTGATGGTTTTGGCAGAGAAATGATAGTCCAAAAACTGAAAAATTAACCAGTATTTAGCCATATGTGCTTGTGTTTTACATTTTAAAATACACATTAAACTACTTTATGAGGATTGTTTCTAAATTATAAAGAGTAAATGTAATTAAAGGTCCAAACAGAATTATTTAGCAACTCTTCCATTGTAGTTCAAACTCAGAAGAATTTCTGAATCTAGAAACTGATCAGAGACATAGCTCTAGGGCACAGCTTGCTTTACATGTGCACTGGTCTGCCGTCTACCCGTGTACTGATGAAGTTCAGTGATTCAAAACATATAACGTTTAGATAATCATACTTAATATCTCATTTTGTTTGTTTAGTTGGGCTAATTTTATCCAAAAAGAGAATCGAATGTCATTTTAACATTGCTTACATTCCTACAAGTGATGGTATTTTCCTTCCATATGTCACCATTGCCTAAATGCCACTTTATTCTATAAGATTTTTATGGCATCGTATCCTTTTATCTTCTGTTTCTTGGTCATTTAATTAGGTTGACCAAATTATTTTGTTCCCTGACCTGCTTGAGTTACAAACCTCTCTATGGCCTCTAACCCCAACCCTTACCACCAACTATGTTAACCAGCCTTCAGCCAAAGTGGAGACGGGGCCGCGCCAGCATCTGGACAGCTCCCTGAAGTTTGCACAGTAGGAAAAGGCCCCAAAGGCAAGAAGGATGCAAGAGAAAATCCGAAATGAAGACTCCAGAGCTTTCCCCAGCTGTCTCAAAGACTTATGAACAAAAGGAGAGAAATAAGGCAAAAGAAGTCCCATTAACAGTGAGCAAGTGGCTACTTGTAGGTTTATACCTGCCTGACATATAGTAAGCATCTGAGAAATATTTCATAATGGCAATTAGTCATTTTCAAGTTAAGTAGTCATAAGTTAGAGACTATTAATAAGTGCTAATTTTGCTACCAGCCTCTCTGTAGATACATATAAAGGTACTGTTTCTCTATCACAAAGGACATTTCTATTTACTTTTAGAACCAAAAAAAATGAAATAAAATTGAAGGATGAGCATTAAATAGGAAATTGAGTTGAAGCAAACTCCAATATTGATTGATGTATGGCTTTGCTACATTTTCCTTATGTAGAGAAAAAAGGAAGGGAAAGGGAGTAAACACTTATTAAGCATCTGAAAGAGGTCAGTCATTTCTAGATCTTTTTACATATCTTATTTATTTTAATCCAATTTAATATAAAGTATGTCCTCTTTTATGCTCCTTAGTGTAAGATATTAAACTTGATTCTAGATGCTGTGAATCCAAATTTTATTTTTATTTAAGCATTTTTCCCAGTGATAAAAATGATTGCATCCTGGAGACTTCCCACACTTTTACACAATGTAGAAGGTGCTAGTTCATTGTCAGTTAATTTTTTTTCCATGACATTACTGTTACCTCCATCTCTAGCTTTTACAGCAAAACTTTTATTCGTGAAAGGCAACCAGCCTAATAGCAATGAGCACTTAAAGCATTCAAATTTTGGCCTTTAACAGTCACTTACCATTTAGAGGAAATAATTTTTCTTGGACAAATGACAGACTCCAGGTCTGGGAAAGGAAGCGTGCAGAGTGAGTGTGGGGTATCTTTTTGCAGCAGACAACTAAGAAGCCAGGGACTGCTGGGGTCATGTTGAAACGGCTCAGAGCCAACTTGAATGAACTGTCACTAGTGAACAATGGCAGAATCTGAAAATCTAAAAGAATATTCACAGTTAATTGAAACACATTGTGTGTTACAATTCCTTGGATTTCTAATACTAATACAAGAAAATGATTAACTTTTGGAGAATGCTAGGGTGGTGGGACACAACTCAACATTCTGAAAACTGGCAAATAAAAAGAAAAAAAATCGAGATTTTTTTTCTGCCTTTACTTTGGAAACTGTACCTTAAGCTATAGTAAGTAATTGATGAGGGAAATGTTATCTTTTTTAGAAGCATTCCAGTTTATAACTGATGAAGAATCTACACTTTTTAACCCGTAAATGAAATAATGCACCTAGGCAGTTACCATCCGTCACTGCCAAAACCATTAGCAGAAAAGCTGATGAGAAACTTGCACATGAAAAATCAGGGTTTTTAAGAAAGTGAAAAAAAGTTGGGGGGTGGTAATTTACCGATTAAGACCAAACAATACATTGTACAATATTTGGACCCTATTTTGATCCTCATTTGAATAAGCCAACCATGAAATAACATGTTGTGGTAGGGAGAAATGTTATCCGTGAGGATTGGAGAATTTTTGTTATTTTTTTAAGCTGTGGCATTGGTATAATGGCTATACACTTTTTAAAGTATCTTTTAGGGACACATGCTGGTGAGTATGTAGACAAAATGATGAGATATCTGGGCTTTGCTTCAAAACAACCCAAGATAGAGAAAAGTAGGTGGGAACTTAAATGAAATTAGATTGCCATATGTTGACAAGTATTGAAACTGGGTGACAGAATTCATTATAATATATCTCTACATTTGTGTATGTTGGAAATGTTCCATTATTTAAAAGTGAAAAAAAATTTTTTCCTATTCCATATTACGTAGAATATTCCGTATTCATTTGAAATATAGGCCATTTGCATTTGTTCCAAAAGAGTAGTTATGTTAGAACAGGAAAAGAATTACCATACTTTTGATTTGCCTACTTTGGTGGGGGAGAAAATAGACCGAATATGTGTGCTCAGAGACACAAACAGAAACTTTATTATAAAATCAATGTAACATGAATTTACCATCGCCAATGTCACCCTGGTGAGATAAGCGTGATGTGACTGAAGTTAACTCCGCTTACCCAGCATAGGCCTTCTTTCAAAGCAAAAGTAAAATAGTTTCTATCACCACATTACAGATGATGCTGATTTTCTTGGTGCATAAATAGCCTATTCACCGCACATTGCCTGTGTCCATTTCCTATACTCCCAAATAATCATGTTCAGCACTTGCTTCTGATACTATCTGCTGCAACGGCAGATGTTTCATGCACCTGATAACTTTTAAACAAGAGACAATTTTTTCTCTTGTGTTTATTATTCTTTTAAACATGATAAGCCAAATTGTAAATCATGGAAGAGCTTTGAATGTTTTTGTCAAAATAGATCACCGTCAAACTTTTGTTTCCAAAACATGGATTCATTACTTTTGAATCAAAGTGATGAATAAAAACAAAAAAATAATAAATGAAGTAGTATTTTGGTTGGAGGTGTAAGTTGCTGTCACATTTCTTTTTCTGACCATCTGTAGTATGTTATTTGATCATTGGCCCTTGAGGACTGATTTTGGTTCAATTACTTTTCCTTCTTTGTCCTTGAAAATGTGCCACCTGGAGAAAAATGCTCTCCTCCCAAGAAGGATGCTGACTAATTAACATCATTGTAAAATTTACACAAACCCAAACACATCGGAAAGCAGCTATGCTGAAGTAATTTATCAGCTGAGACCACACAGGAGGGTTTCCTTGGAGATACATGTATGTGCCATGATGTTTTCTGGTCATACTCTTCCTCAGTAAGGAATTCTTCTGCAGACACTTGGGAAAAATAAATTAATGACAACTTGATTCCCAACTTCAATACCTCTCCCCAGCCCCACATGAGATTTGAACCTGGAGAGCAAGGAGAATCAAACCAAACCTAATGTCATTATGCTCTGGACTCAATAATAGCAGCTGGTATAGACCGTACTTTTCTTATGTGCCATATGTAGCTCCAGTGCTTTACAAATATTAACACCCTTAATCTTCACAAAAGTCCATGAGGAGGGTATTATTATAGGCACATATGTCACAGGAGGACCTGGTGGGTGGTTTGGAAAAGAAATAAGCTGCCCCGAAGCCCACAAGCTAGACTATTATACTCAGGATTTGAACCTTACCATCTCTACTAATACAGCCTCTTTTATTACTATTAGCTGAAGAATAAGGTTAATAATGATATTAATATAATAATGTTAACAATAATAGTAATTTAAGACTTGATACATCATTATTTAACTCCATCTCCACTTTAATACTTCTCTAAAACAAATGACCCCAGCTTCACATGCATTATATGTGAGGACTTTCGTATATTTGTAGCTTTTGCTGTGGGAACAAAGGACTTATTTTAGGAGATAAGATTTTGAATGCATCTGTCCTATTAATACAGAATGCTACAGATTTTACTTTATAAACTCCATCTCAGATTTTTTGGTTTTGAAATTTTTCCAAGATTAATTGCTGATCTTGCTGATGTTAGTTCCATAGCAGATGATGCAAATAAAATTTACATTTCCAGCATTGCATTGGCAGCACTGTTATTAACATTTTGTTTCCTTAAATATAAGGTGTAATAAAGTAACTTGTAAAGAAATTGACTATAAAAATGGCTGCAACTTGGAATCCATTTAAAATATTCCATTGGGTAATCATAGAAATCGATTTGCTGCTCCCAATTTAGTTATGCCTGAAGTTCAGTCTTGCTGAAAACGTGTGAATACACTTATATAACACATTTATATTTGCATAGAATTACTGCTACTGCAGAAGTATTTTTAAATAGTTTATTGTTATAGGTTCATTTTAGGGATTTTTTTCCCCCAAAACTAACTTCTGTTCAAGTAAGTATATATTGACGTAATACCTACATTTTCCTCATGCAAATTATTTCTCTAATATATTATGCTAAAATATACACAATTAGAATGATATGCCTGAGTCCACTTAAAATCGTTAGTTGTCTATGGGCACTTGGGTGGATTCCACATCTTTGCAACTGTGAATTGTGCTGCAATAAACATTCGAGTGCAGGTGTCTTTTTGATAAAATGACTTCTTTTCCTTTGGGTAAATACCCAGTAGTGGAAGTGCTCGATAGAATGGTAGATCTACTTTTAGTTCTTTGGAATTAACCGATAAGCACACAAGTGCACAGAGGGAAATAAAACTCAGTGGCCAGCAACAAGAGGGGAACAGGGGCTAAGGGGAGGGAAATAAATCAACCTAATGTCTACTGTGAACACTATTTGGGTGATGAGCACACTTATAGCCAGGACTCAAGCATTACAAAATGATCCACGTAACCTAAAACATTTGTACCCCCTTAATATTTTGAAATAAGAAAAGCACTGTGTAAATACCAGATATTATTCAAAGAGTCATTGTATCTGTTAGAAAAGGGTTGCAAAATATTCAGCCACGTACGGCCACCTTCATTCAAGGCTCGTTGGTGAGCTAGATGTTTCAGTCACTGCTAAAGCACAGTACAAGTAACGTCTCTTCTAAGGTTGCTCCTGGAAGGTTTTGCACCACCCTCCCCTACATCATGCCTACCTGTTTCTGTAGATTTCAATCGTTTTGTTAATATTCACTACAGGAAACACCTAAGAATAGACTTGCTGCTCTGAGCAGAGTCTATCTTGGGACACGATGGGTGGAGAACAGCCAGGAACATTGTAGCAAGTAGGTGCCCAGTTGGGCTTTTCAATACTACAGATTTGACAGGGCACAGCAACCCCAGCTCGCATCGGCATTGGAAAAATGCATTGCCCAGTTCTGTTTGAAAGCTCCCTGTCATTTCAGAAGCACTTGACAACAAGTGTGCACTGGGCTTTGCTGCTGTGCTTGCAGGGACTATTAATAGGAGTTCAGAACTTGTACTTGTATTGCCCTTTTTATCTAAGGAAAAAAAAATCCGAAAGCTTTTCTCTTTCAGAACCATACCAATCAAAGCCAACTGTAACAGTCTTTCACCATAACATCACATGACTGTGTTTAAGCTTTCATCAGGTAAGCTAAATCACATTCACTTTTAGGCAAGACACTCCCTTTGTGCACAAGATATTATGGGATTCACACTGAATGGAGATGGTGAACGCTGAGGTTCCCCACACAGTCTGGAAAACAGCCAGCTCAGCTATAATGCCGTAATGCTGGGCTGTTGTATTATTCTGAAGAGCTCAGCATCATACTATACACCCAGAGAGCCTCACATGCTGGAGGATTTTTTTTTTTTTTTTGCTAGTTTTAAAGACTGTACAGAAAAAAATGGGGCATATCCAAGTCATCTCAGGGAAAATAGTGAAAATGATATTAGAAGACGTAGTGTCTATTTTCTTTAGCAATCAGATGTTTTCTAAAGATATTGATATATTCAGATTGTTCTTACACTCTGCTAGCTGGTGGGTGCTACACATCCAAAGGCCAGTTGACTTTGCTCTTTGTCCTGGTGCTTAGGGAAAGAACATGAGATGCTTTGCATGGGAGAGCTGCCCAGGGAGATGTGTGTTTGGATGGGGCTTCACCTCTCTCTGGGCATTGAGGGAATAAATGTGCTAGCTTCGGAGTCAAAAGAGTGACAGATAGGGGATATATTCCCAAAGGGGTGGAGCACAGTGGGTTAGTTATAACAGAGAAGAGTTAGCCTGCTGTGAAATATTCAGGTGTCTCTTGCAAAGTCACTTTCTGTCAAACAACATTCTACTTCCTGTTGGGGCAGAAATACTACAAAGGAATAGGATGTTCTCTAGTCCAAGAATTTCAGAGGTTAAAACTGAAGTTAAGAAAACTATTGTCTTTTAGTACAACAACTGGAAATTGCTTAAAAATAATACTGTGAAATGCTTTGCCTAAAATTTGAGAGAAAATTGTTTCTTTCTTTTTTTTTCCCCCTTACTATTGTTTATCAGTTTTCAAAGCTGGAAGTTTGGAATGTTGGCAAGATATTCTAGTTTGCTCTGAGGTACCACTGACTACCAAGGAAGTTGACATTGAAGATATTTTTATAAAGGTGCACTGGGGTGAGGGTGAAGGTTAAATTTAGTTAAATAAATCATTGTTATTTTTAAAAATGATACCCTCAGCTTTATCTTACCATTCCCTGATTTTCTTTTTTCCTGATGTGTTCACATATTGCTCTTCTCAGCTCTTCGTGTGTGTTCTGTAAGCCCTACAGGGGAAAAGAAATATTCTTTCCCATTGCTAGGTTCATGGCTGAGGTGTCCAGAACAAAGTGCACGTTAACAAGAGAAAAGCATACAGATGTATTTAGTACAAACTTTATGTGACACAGGAACCTTCAGAAATGAAGATCCAAAGAAACAGGTCAATCTATGTATTTTTATGCTTAGGCTTGATGAAGACAGACGTGGAGAAATAGGATTGGAGGACAAAGGGTATAATCTACTGGTAAGAAGTCAGGGGGAACTTAGTACAGCCTGTTCAGATTCTTCTCTGCTTCCTTGTGTCTTCAGAGATAAGGATATTTCTTTTTGCCAGACTTAAAAGCCTTACTAGAGATTTGCCTTTATAACTCCAAATATTTCAATCTGTGAACAAGATATTTGGCTAAGTCTGGTAAATAATTGATGAAATTGAAAGAAAAATCAAAGTTAGCTCTTGTATCCTGTAAAAATTATGAATTATTTCATTTTTCTCACATGTAATTGGACTGATTTCTGGTATTATTTCCATTTCAAGGAACTCAGTAAGTATCATTCATTGCAGAAATATTTATTGAGCACCGTCTGTCTGCCAGGCACTGTTCTAGGAGCTGGTTAGGAATCCCAAATCCCTGCTTTTTTGGATCAGGTATTCAGTCTAAGTTTGCAGTAAATTCTACCAAAATTGTGCATCAGAATTACCCAAAGAGCGGTTTAAAATGCAAGGAACTGCTCTTCAGGATCCTACGAGGTTTGTATGTTTTAACACTTTGTAGGGGATTCTGATTAGAAGCCTGGGAACAAACAAGAAACTTTAGAAATATAAGGCTGCTCTCATTTTTTTCCCATTAAAAACATTCTTGTTCCTCTTTTTTTTTTTTTTAATCAAATCCCTATCTTTTGATCAAGCATAGAAAGCCATTTAAAAAAACACAGGGCACACAATTCTTACTTTGAGAATACGTGGCTTGCTCTGCATTTTAGAAGTATGGTACCATGTTTTCATACAATTTTATAAGTAGAATAATGTTCTCCTAGAAACATGGATGTTTAAAGTAACATTATGGAAAAAAAGGAGTAAGGAAAAGGTCTTATAGTTTAAATAGACACCTATAGATTTCACTGACTTGCAAAATTGTACTGGACTACCAACTTCTGGGTTATTTTAAACCACCATTCAAGAAGAAAGTATCCATATGCCTATCATATGCACTCATTGATATTAAATGCTTTTCATCAATTCTCATTTTCAGAATGACATTCAGTTTTTGTTTTATTTTGGTTTTCTAAACATCAGTTCTCCCTTCTTATGAGGACAAAATTTTATTGGCATTTGTTTCCTAATTCTTAGCTTGATCAATTCCCCGTCACCATCACTCCATAGTGGACTTTGCTCAGCCACTATTTTGGAAAAGCGTAAATCCTTGACTTTTTTCATTCCGTAGAATTTTTAAATATACGGTGTGTTTTAGTTAATGTAATATCTGGACAGCTGAGTAGTAAATTCTATGCAGAAGTCAATTTCTAGGTCAGAAAAATTTAGATTGTGAAGTTATTAACTAGAATCCATTTGCATATATCTTGCTTCATTGTGACCTCACTGTTAGGAAGGAAGGAAGGAAGGACCAGGGAATATGCGATTAGTCCAAAATGGATGGATTTAATTCATTTGATAAATACAATTAGCCTTTAAACAGCAACTGCATTTAATAAGGAATAATTTACAGAACACAAAGGAGGTTTATGCGTATTCTGATGAACCTTCTATTTTATAAGTTAGCCCTTCTCTAGATTCATGCAGGGCTGAGGTAACGTGCCCTTAGTATTGAGTGGTTAGCTTTATTGAGGGAAAATGACTTCCGTGGAACACCAACACTGTCCTGGTGGCTGTGTGAAAACAGGTGCTGAATGAACATCAATGTGGGATGCTTAGTAAAGGTGTAGCTGGGGAAAACCTGGGGGCTGAGCCAGGACCACAGACTGTGCTTCTCACTAGTGCAGAAGGCCAGATACGTATCTGTGTTTGTAAACTAGGTCCCTCAATGTTTGCCTCATTTAGGTCAAGCACTGTTTGGTAAAGAAAGAGGAGTCATTACTGGTGGTCAGATCTTACCTTTTAACCCTTGACATGTTTGTGGCAGTGAATTTAAATGGAATCTTTTTTTCTTGTTCTTGTTCTTTGGGAGACTGATTTTTGTTCACGCCTGTGCTTGGCTGAACTTGACTTTAGGATAAATCCTAGAGTAGGAGAGCAGAAGTGTTGTCATTATCACTTTAAACTCCGAAGTGCTCGGCAAGAAGTTTGCAGGGTAGCTTTGTGTATTGTGTGAGCATTTGAGCTTCAAGGTGCTGGAAGCACATCTGTACAAGGGCAGCTTAGTTACTAACTGGAATTACTGTCTTTGGTTAAATACAGGTTTCTGTTGTGAACAAATTAAAACTTATGTGGACACCCTGACCTCAAATGACAAAATAGTCCATGTAGAATACCGAAGAAGTTACCTGGCCAAATGATAAGGCAATGGTTGAATCATAAGGAGCTGTGTGAATGGCTTGAGTCTCAGTTAATAGCTTAGGGATACCTCATGGCTGCTGTTTAAGAAGTAATTACTTATAGATTGAATTTTTATTAATGTGTGTAATACTTGTCCTATTACACCAAGTTTTATCTTAAATGTCATCCGTTCCAGGACACCTCTTCTTACCAGTGCCTTCTGAACACCCCTTTCCTACCATTCTGATGTGTACATAACTTTATCTGTGCACCTGTAATTCAGCAGGAGATTTGTAATGTCCTTGATGGACTGACTACCGGAGGATTTAGTAAATGTGTGCAGGATGGTAAATGGGAAAATGATAGACAAAGAGATATAAAAGCACTTGGAAGAAAGCACATGAAAGGCTATAATACCAAAATGGGAAAAAATCAATCAGAACCTATGGTGAACAAATACTCTAGGATGTCTCCAGTGATGTGTATTATTATAATCAAATGTATTTTTGCAATTTATTTAGAAGTTTCTTCTTTTGACAGCTTGTGTTTCTTCCATCATTCAGTCAACTCTTTGAATTCCATTTTGATGTGAGGACTTCCCAGCCAAGGAATTTATATTGCTACCATCCCCAAATATTCTTTTTACCAATGTTACATTAAGTTTGGCCTAAATATGCCCTTTTACACATCTGATGTTCGGCCTAAAGGTTTCCCCATACATAATGAACTGTAACCTAACTGGATTTATAAGTAGACTGCAGCCTACCCTATAGGTTACAGTCTATAAATAGACAGTCACCAAGTTTTGGCCAATCAAAGCAGTCGACTGTTCAAAGAGTGTTCAAATAAGGCAAACGCCAAGCTGCAACTAGTGCAGTTGTTTCTGTACCTCACTTCTGCTTTTTGTACGTCACTTTCCTTTTTCTGTCTGTAAATCCTCTCTGACCGTATGATGCCAGGGTCTCTCTGAGCCTATTCCGGTTCAGGGAACTGCCTGATTCGAACATCTTTCTTTGCTCGGTTAAACTCTCTTAAATTTAATTTGTCTAAAGTTTATCTTTTAATACCAATTATCTCCTGATGTATCCTTTCTTTGCGTCCTTAACAAAGGATTAAGGGACTCCTTTGGGGTTTTCTGTTAATATCAAGATGCATGAAATAACTTGATTATCCTTTGAAGGGATATTCATCGAAGTGATACTCATTGTCACGTCCTACAGGCATCCTTTGTGCTGTTCTAGGAGAAAGCAAGGGCAAGGTTTCTGAGCTAAAGGTGCCAACCAACCAGTACATTTCTGCAGTTTAATTTTTGCAGTATAAATCTGCAGTTTATACCAGTCATCCCAAACTGACTTGCACTGTTGAGATAAGAACCAATGAGCATTGGTCGTCTAAATAAAATTTATATTGCTAGGATTCTTTTTATTAAGATGTTTTTACTTATAACATTATTTCTTTTAGATTCTGGGCCTCTACTCTACTGTTACATTACGTAAATAGATAGTGTAACTCCAGAGAAATAAAGAATTGTCAGTTCAGAACAAAGAGCATAGGCATTCAGTCAGACAGACTGAAACTCTCATCTCAGATCCACCAAGTGGATCAATTTTCTGTTCTACAAAATGGGTACAACACTGTGATCTATCGGACAGAATTTGTGGTGAATAATATGATTCAGGTAAAGGGCCTAATATAGGCTAGTGTAACACTAACCAAGCATTTAAAAAATAGAAGCTATAGTCATATTAACATTCTCTTAAAGATATGTGAGAAGACAAAATAGAATTCATATGCTGCAGACTTCATCAGGCTGGGTATTAGATAGGGAATGCTAAGCTGCTCTAACAAAAGATCCCTCATAGTTCAGAGGCTCAAGGAATATTTAAGTTCATGTACCGTTCACTTAATGCTCTTCAACAGGTGTTCTGGGTCAGTGAGTTCTACATCATGTCGTCTTTTTCGAGATCATTCTGATTAGCATTATTCCAGTACATGGGAAGTTCAAAAGAATACGGAGGAGCAAATGTGGGAGATTTGTGGTCAGGCGTGGAAGTAGCACCTGTCAGGTCTGCTCAGATTGCTCTGGGGAAAAAATAGTCACAAAGCTATTCCCAATTGCAAGGGCAGCTGGGAAAAAGAATGTAGCTATGTAGCCATGTGTCCAGCCACTGTTCTCTTTCTATGGAAGAAGAGAAGGATTTTTTTTTTCCCTTTGAGCCATTAATCTTCTAAGAGAGATGGCAAGAGCACACACAGGTCTGAAGGAAATTGTCTGCCTTTTGAGTTTATGAGCCAAGCCTGTCTACAGTTTATAGTTATGTGGTTTTTCTTTTATTAGATAAGTGAGTGGGAATAAACAGCTTATAAAATGGCTTCAGTTCTTGGTGTTGTAGAGTGAAATAATACTGTCTTGTTAGCCAGATAACATCTTGGTTAAATATCTTCTCCAGTTGAAAAATTATAGGATACAAAAATATAGGATAAGTACCATGTGGAATTTATTTTTTGTTTTTCATTTTCAAATGTGAATAATGTTAAGTTAGGTTATGACAAACAACTGCCAAATCTATGCATTCAAACATGTCAAAAAAACAATAGTTTAATGATGCCAGTTTCACATAGAAGAGGATAAGCAATGATTTTTTTAATGCTTCTTTTGGGCAGCACAGGATTTGTTTGAAAGAACTACTTTGATAATCTACCTCAGGTGGGGGGCAAGACTGCAAAGACAGAAGATTAGGATAAGTTATAGACTTTCTGAAATCTGCTGGAGCAAGCATATAAACCCCTCCCAAGGAGATTAACACCTAGGATGACTTCAGGTCCAAAATATAGAAATGTCATTACAACTCTCTGAAGGCAGGAGGAGTTATGTCGCCTTGTACACCAGGATACAGCCCCAGGATCTAGAGGGATGCCAAATAGATACAGAGAGTAAGTCCTCATATTTTGTTGAATGAATGAATGCAGAAGTCTGAACATGAGAGAGGCCTCAGCTGAATCCTGGTATGTAAGCAAGCCATAGTGTGGGAAGATGTCATTTAATAAATGACCATAGTTGTTACAAAGATAACAGTCAATATTTGCCAAGAGAATTTTTAAAAGATGGTTTTAGACAGAGTAAGAAAAATAACTCAATGCAAGTAAATCATTTCCTCTGCTGACCATTCGAATATAGTCAATCACAGGTGATAGAGCTCATTGCCGTTTGATTATAGGTATCTTAAATGATTGGTGAAGGTTTTGCTATGTTCCTTCAATTACTTGCGGTTTCAGTGCTTCCTTATGCCAGATGCTGTGCTTAGTACTGTGATTACAGTGACAAACAAGAGGGACAAGGACTCTGCCCTAATGGAGCTTATAGTTTAGAGACAAATGCAGTCACGTCAGCAAACTGTAGGTATGTGCAGCCTGTGTTAAGAGAGGCCCCAGCAAACATCTTTCAATTGCAGTGGCTGGGTCAGAGGAAATGTATCTGATGACCATAATTACAGAGTGTAAATGTTTGTGTTCCATGTGAACAGATAATTTAGAACCTAAACATCTTTTGCATATTGACAGAGCAACTATTTAAGGGGATTTCTATCAGTGCTGGCCTTATTTTAACCTGTATGTTTTGTTGGGGTGATGGTAGTGGTTGCTTCCACAGATGTTTAAGCACAGTTTCTAAAGTGGCCCTTCACTGGGGGCAGTACCACCTTCCAGGTGGCATTTGGGATGATATAAGGACATTTTCAGTTCTTACAGGACAGTGAAGAGGAAAAAAACATCATTCAAATCCAAGAGTTATGAGCTAATCCTCCAGAGGCTGATAGAGGCAGAAGGAGGTGGAAGATTTTCTTGCATAATTTGTCTGATTGTGGGAAAAAACATGCCCCATCTAATTTTCGTGCTAAGATCATTAATGAATTTTAAATGTACAGACCCAAGACTGTCCTATCCTGTCTTAAGAGAATTATGCATGAGATTAAGAGACTTTTCTGTTCCATCAAAGCTTACAAGAGATTTCCTCCTACTTTATTGAGGTAAAATTCTTTTTAATTCTAATGAGCCTTTATCCTTTCTTTATTCTCATAAAACTGAATCTAAACCTTGCCCTCATCAATGGCTTTTTATTACCCAGGTTAAAGATTCCAGAGGACTCTACCTTCCTGTTTGTTTTTGTTTGTTTTTTGGGTTTTTGGGTTTTTTTCTGATTTTTGGTTTTTTTAAGGAAATCTCTCTAAAACTACCAGGCATGTAGTGATCAACATTCTGGAAGGTTTTATTTACCTTTGGTATGTCAGGCAGCCCCTAGCTGAATTTTGTAAACCATTGTGTTTTATTTCAATAGCACGATAATACCTTACTTATCAGGAAGTGACTTGTCTGTGAACCTCAAATATCTAGGACATAGTAAGCGCAACCAAGTTCCTGATTTTCATGCCAAAAATGGGAAACCTTCAGGTTCTCCTCGAAGTCTATTTATTTTTAATTTACATACAATTCTAAGAAGCTTGGTGATACGGTTTTCTAGCTCCCAACTGAAAGTGAACAGCCAGAGACTTGTACAGTTCAGATTGGCCACAGAAGGAGCCTGCCTATAACCTAGCAAGGAAAAGGTACAGAAAAAAGCTACTGAAAATACTAAAGACGTGCCCAAGCCATGAGAGTCTGGGAACAGGTTTCTGTGTTAGAGGAGCCTGACAGCTGGCTAGTTCCCGAAGCACTGTTGCTTCCCAGGTAGGCGGAGAGTCATTGATGATCGTAATAACCATACCATAGGAAGCCATGCAGTTTGTCGCACATTTTGCAAGGTTCCCCTCAAGTTCGGAATGTTTTAAAGTTGGGATAATTATAAGATTAAGCCATAGTTGTCTGGAAAAAAATTACTTATTTGCAATATCTTATTCCCTAATAAAACCAGATCAATGAGGGAGACGTGTATGAAATGCAGAAATCTACCTTTGGAAGTTGTAACTAGTGAAAGCAGAAAATGAATTGTGTAGTTTCCTGGAGTATGTGTCCTTCTGACCCACAGACTTCTTAATACAGTCTGTAGTTCATTTGATTCTCTCATGTGCGTTTGGATCCATCAAGACTCAGTGTCTCAACAGTGTGCATGGTCGGGGGAGTTCACGCATATAGCTGTAACTCATCAGCACGCATTACAGTGGATGCAGGGAGCTTCTCCGCTTCAGTCTGCACTATTATGAATAAAGAGGACTGAGGAACTGGACTGAAACCAAATGCTAACAAAATGAAAAATATCTGTTACATAATAAAGTTTACATAGCAGATTATGATCTCTTTATTCATAACTCAGATTAATATAATCACGTTTGTATTTATAGAGTAGGCTTCTATCTATCAATTTATTTCAAGGAGGAGATTATCAATGTTGCTATCTTCAAATACATGGCCCTAAAATGTTTGTATATATGAGACCATTTAAGTTCTAATATCCAATGGCTGATAAGGAAGAAAAATATAATAGCTGCTGAAATAATAATGATAAACAATGCGTTCGTTGTCAAATGCTTAAAAACTGAAATGATAACCTGCATCTTAGAATACCCTCATAAGCCAAACGTAAACAGTCTAAAAATTTACCTCTGTACAAAATTGTGCAAAATATTATGTAAAATTATTCTGTGAAAATATTATATATTATATATTATGTGAAAATATTATATATTATAAAAAAACTCAGAAACAGAATGAACTGGTTGTTATATATGCAGAAACTGGTCGGGAGGAAAAGCTGACCTCTTTTCCATATAAACTTTTGACTTACAGAACCATAGAGTTGCAGTTAAATTTTGATGCCCAGAGCTGAAAGCTTGGGTAAACTGTTCTCCTTACTCAATGCTGCCTCTTATTATCTTATTTATTTCTGAGTTTTCTATCTGATAGTTTCACATAATAATTTTACATAATGTTTTGCATAATAATTTTACACAGAGGTAAATTTTTAGACTGTTTATATTTGGCTTATGAGGATATTCTAAGATTCAGGTTATCATTTGAGTTTTTAAGCATTTGCCAAGTGACTTGTAATCATCAAAGAGTTTTATAATTATTCATGGTCTATTTAATGGAATCTAAAATAGAACACACATCTTGTTTCAGCCTTAAATTTCTCATTTGACAATAAAATTACCATTTTTCTCTTACACAATGATGTTGTGAGTATTATTTGTAAAGAACTTTGTGAGTTTCAAGGCAAACTTTTAGCAGTGTTGCAATTTTTTAATCTCCTTTTTAATCTCCTTTTTTAATCTCCTTTCATCTGTGAAATAGCTTCAAATGACTATTTATCCCAAACTTCATTTAGTTGTTAATTCAAGGAGTGAAATACTGAATGATCAAATGTTGACAGTTCTTATCTTATCCTGTCTTATTAATGAATGTATATTACATCTCCGTTCGGTATATGCAACCTACTTTAAAATAACTAGAGAAAAGACATCTTTATTAAGAATAAGTGAATGGCAGATGTGCAAGTATTTTTTATGTTCTTGCCAGTGGCTTTGTAATGTAGAAGTTTAACATAAGCAATCCATTTTAATCCCGTGCTTTCCTTACCTTAATGCTCAATAAACATTTGGTAAATGAATGTTGGATGTTAATGTATTCTGTTTGCCCATCTCATGAAATAGACAAAAGGAAGCAGGTACCTTAATAAAGCAGCAGTGATTTAAGCACTTAATCCCAGTGGTATGAAGATGTTTAAATGCAACTCACTCTTCCTGAGTGACTCCAGGTTAGACACAGTCAGTCAACTGCAAGCATCTTATCAGAGGTTAAGAAATCCAAGTTAATTTGTATAATTAAGTAATTCCCAGTACTGTCCAACATAGTAGTGCTAGATCTTCCCAGTTTGTTTTATAAATAACAACTATTGATATTTCTTTGTAACATTGAATATCTTACACAACTCTCCTGCAATTAGCGTGGATGACTGAAACTCCCTGGTCTCTTTGGCCATTGTACTCAAGAATAATATGTTTCAGAGGAACCCTTTCTTTTGCTTGTCACCTATGTAACTTTAGGCTCTGACTACATCACAAAAATACCCCAATATGAATACAAAAAATTAGCAAATGATCTAGTCAAATATCCACGTTTAATCTGTCTCCCATTAAGGGTGAGGGTGGGGAAAAGCTTTCCTTCACCTAATAAAATACTTTCAAAGGATTATAGCTCTTGAAACTTTAAAGAAATGTCTCAAAATATTAATTAGGATAAAGTCTTTTATATCCAGTATTTTTAATACCTGTGTCCTAAGTGGTAGGCAGAAGATACATTTGTTCATCTTCCTGTTCCCTGCAGCATCCTACCCTGTGCTCGCGCTAGCAGATCTTCCTAAAGGCAAGTTGAGTGAGTCAGTGGATGGTAGAGAACATGTTCCCCTTCCAACCCCAACAAACAAGGTGCCATGTAATGACTGTAACTATATTGTAGGAGCAGCACATTTACATGAAAATTGTTGGCAATTGCTTATTGTAATATGAAGGTATTAATAGCACATATGTAAATGATTCCAAATTTATCCAACATTTTAGGAGTTTTGTCTTCGTGCTTCATAACTTTTGAGTTAACTGAAATTGTTAAATGCTTGAGTGTTCACAGTTTTTCAAAACTGGCTTGTTTATTAAAAGCAGTTCTGCTTTAAATTGGCTTGTCTATCAAAGCAGTTTTTCAAAGGAAAGATTACTTTTTATTATAGAATTATTGTATAATTCTACAATTTTTCTTTTCCCTTAGGAAACTCTTAGTTTACAGAGTCTGTTGTGTTTTTTTGGTAATTTACTGCAGCTATTGATGAATTTCAGAAGTGCACAACTTTGTTTCATAGATATTGACGTGTAAAGCTTGGACTGTCATGAAAATAAAAGTGAGACGGTTGTGCGATTTCTAATCCCCCCACATCTGGCTGTGTAAGACGTGCTGCCAGGAGGTGCAAAGCTGAAGGCGTCTTTTCTGAGAAGTCAGAAAATCAGCAGTACAGACTGTCTTACGATCAGGTACTTGATGCTTAAATTTGTAGGTTTTTCCACCGTGTTTGGAGTCAAGCATTCAGATTTATTAAATGGCTCCACACTGAAATCACAAAAGCAGGGGTGAAGGACCAATCAGAACTTGAACATTTTTCTCCTGAACTCTGTGTTTAGTTTAAGAGGCTTACCCAGAATGTCTGCAAGCTTTGGCAAAGAGGAAACTCATATTTTAAAATATATGCATACACACCTCTGGCTGAATTTTATCTCCATAAAAATATGCTATTTTGGAACAAATGCTTTAATATATTATCTGTTTAATTTTACCTGGGATTTCATTTCATATTAATATATCAAAGTGGAAATGAGGATGAATATGGATGGCCTTCATACTTTAAAAGAAAGGGGCGGCAGCAAGGTAAATAACAGGGTTTTGGGTATGCCAAATAAACCTTGGCCGTGCAGCCACAAAACAAGAGACTGGAGAATTAAACTGTGGTACTCTCTAGCCCTCTTACCGTTTAGGATGAAACAGAACTGATCGTGTCTTTTTAAATATCTAAATGTGCTCCTAAGTCTCCATATAAAAGTAATTAGCAAAAATAGTCATATTGTTACTGTAAATTTATTTTGAATTAAATTGCAAAACGCAGAGATTTTGGCACTGAAAACCAGGTGTGGTCATGCCGTGTTTTGTCCATTTTTTACAGTCAGGAAGCGACAGGGCAAACGAGAGAAGTCACAACTCTTTGTACTACACTAAAATTCTGAGTACTTAGTTCATTAAGGAGCAAGAACATTATTTTTTAAAGCACCAACATTATTTTTTAAAGCACCGATAGAGGCTTAGTTGGTCATGTGTAATACACTTCTAAGAGGTGTCCTTTAATGTCTGTTGATATATTTATGTTGGATACTTTTATTTACAATAATTTTATAATTATATTCCCTCCAAACTTTGCCTTTCCGTTGTGTTTTCCATTCTTCATTCAGAACAGGGTTTCTAAAATACTGTGTATCCTGTCATTCCATTTTAAAATCATCACTGAAAGCCCCACTTTGCCTGGGGGGAAAAATAGTTTCTTTATTGTAGCATGACAGTCCACAGCCTCTTTGATCGGCCGCTAACCTGCCTTTCCAACGCAGAGCCAGCTCACCCCTCCATCTGCTACAGGGGTTCCTTTCCCGTCTATTCCTGAGCTCACTGTGCCTTTTCCCTCTGACACACCTTTGCTGACACTATCTCCCCATCAGGACGCCTCTTCTCTTATTTCATTTTCATATTCTCAAGATATTTTCTCTGGCTCTGAATTCTAGGTGGATTGGTTATTTCGTTTCTCTGAGTCTTTTGAAGCTGTTGCTCTGTTCATGTGTGGTTTGCATCGTCTCTTGCCAGAATTCAGCTGTTATTCTTACCATTATGCCTTTGTACTTGATTTGTGTATTTTCTCTGGCTGCTTTTACGATTTTATCTTTCTCACTGGTTTTAAGCAGTTGGATTATGATGCTCCTTGGTGTCGTTTTCTTCGTGTTTCTTGTGCTTGGTATTTGTTGAGCTTCTTGAATATGTGGGCTTATAGTTTTCATCAGATTTGGAAAATTTTTCAGATGCTGTTTTTTGAAGTATTGTATCTGTTTCCCTTTCGCCTCCCCTATGCCTCTCCACTACTACTGTGATTCCAATTGTCTAAATATTTGGCTGTCGGATGTTGTCCTGCTGCTCGCTGATGCTTTGTTATATTTTTATGGTCTTTTTTCTCTCTGATTTCTTTTAGATAGTTAATAGCTCTATAGCTCACTAATCTTTTCCTCTGCACTTTCAAATATGCTGTTAATACCAGGTAGTGTGTTTTATTTTTTAATTTTAGGCATTATATATCTTATCTGTAGAAGTTGGATTTAGTTCTTTTTTATGTCTTGAATGATTCTCCTTAACATGTTCATGCTTTCCTTTACCTTCTTGGACATAGACAGATTGTGTGTCTGTATGTGTGTGTGAGTGTGTGTGCGTGTGTGTGTAAAGCTCTGTTAATGTCCTTGTCTACTAAAGATATCATCTGTGTCATGTCTTGGTCCATTTATATTCATTGATTTTTCTTCTCATTATGGATTGCATGTTTCTGTTTTGTTTACTTATCTAAGGACTATTAGATTAGATGCCAGATATTTTGAATTGTTGGGTAGATCACCTGGTACTGAATTTTCTGTATTCTTCTAAAATGTTTTATCTTTGTTCTGTATCTCTGTTCCATTTAAGTCAGAAATAATTCGATCTTTTTGAGGCTTTCTTTTAAGCTATGTTAAGAGGGACCAAAAAAGGCCCTTAGGGTAAGGCTACCTGGCACTACTACTGAGGCAGTACCCTGCAGAGTGCTCAACTGGATGTCCCACGTGTTGGGAGGTCTTTCCACACTGGCTGGTTGAAATACAAACTACATCTTAGCTGTGTGCTGTGCGCGTTGTTCTTGCAGCTCCTTCCCAGTGGTCCTGTCCCTGGACTCAAGTAGATTCTTCACGCACTTGTCCTGATCGGTTATATCTGACACATTTCTGGAACTCTTTCTCTCTTTGCAGCTCTTTTCTCTTTGACAGTCTGCCCTGCCAACTCTAGCTGCTTTAGTCTCCTGGAATTCCCAATTTGGTCTTGTCGACTCAGTGAAACCCTGGGCTCTTTTTGGCTTTCCCTTTCCTGCACTGCAGCCTGGTCCTCTCCCCAGGCAGTAGCCTGGGATGATCATAGGGTTCACTTCATTTGGTTCCTTTCTCTGGAGATCACTATCCTGCATTGCCTGTTGTCCAGTGTCTGAAAACCGTTGTTTCGTGTATCTTAGCCACTTGTATAGTTGAGGCAAGAGAGTAGATCCAGTTTTTCTTACTCTGTCATGACAGGAAGCAGAAATGTAACTTATCCTTTAATCCTAGTTCAAGGATCACATCGCTAATGAAAGTCTGTGAATCCCTTTTCTGTCCAGAAGAACTGATTGTGACTTCATCTGCAGTTTTGCAGTTCTTCACTTCTCCTAGCATGATTACAGCACATCTGTGTTCCACGTTGTGTTATTCCTCGAGGTCTACAAGCTGCCTCTCACTCAGTTGTAAGCTTCCTGAGAGCAGGCTCTGTGACACACCCTTTTTTAAAAACCCCATTACACAGAACAAAGTGTGTGGTACATAGATGGTCTTTAATAAAGGTCAATTGAATTAATTATGAGGCTCAAAGGGCATTTAATATGTTCGCATTAATTACTATGTGAGAATGGACCCTGTGTTTAACATTGCAGATAAATTAAATGCATTGGCCTATCTTTGATTTCACCCTGTGCCCCCCTGTAGTCGTTCTCTATGATTCTACCAGTGACAAAATCGAGGGAATAATAAGCATGTTCATCGAATTTGTAGGTGATACCCAAATCCACAGGGAATCATGATCTCAAAATATAAGATTATGTCCTTGGCAAGTAGGAAGAATGATCACAAAGAAAGTAAATGAAGTTAAATGAAACTACAAGGTACTAAATTTTTAAAAGGAAACTAAGCCACATGTCATGATAGAAATGGTTGGATCCAAGTGAGATCGTAGGAGCCATCGTGAATCACAAGTTGAAAATGAGTCAAAATGAAATTTCCTGTTGTTATAAGATGCGGTGTAAGAATGGCAAAAATAAATATCCTTTTATAGTCAAAATTATAAAATTCTGTAGCATTTTTGAGGTTCATTTTAATTTTAAGAGCATTAAAAAATAAAGGGTTTTAAGAAAAAAAGCTATTAAAATGCTGCTCATGGAGCCCATGAAGAAACCTTATTCCATTTTTCCCTGTTGGCTTTTTTATTTTTCTGGGAGAACAAGGTGCATATGCAGAAAATTATCATGTTGTAACAAAGAAAACATGCAAATAAAAAAAAGAACAGCCACTGCCTTAAACTGAAACAAAAGCAATAGTCTTGCTGTTGGGAGTCTGCAAATGAAAACTGTGACAAAGGTTGTTAACATTCGTAGGTTTTCAATGGGTACTGTACTAACTGATTTGAGGCATATAAAAGAATGCCTAGCATTTAAATAACTCTTGACTTTTCAGTGTATCATGAATATATAATATCATTTAAACCTCACAGCTATTCTGTGAAATATTGTTTCCATTTCACAGATGATAAAATTGAGCAGTCCAAGAGAAGTGAACTCTAATCTTTTAAGTCATGTAGCTAATTCACAACACAGCCTAGACAAACATAGGGGTCTCTGTAATACTATGTATGTAGAACAAATAGTAATTCCAAATGCTTGAATATATGTAGGAGTGCTCTGAGAATTCTATGAAATGGGAGGCAGTGAATATTATTGTTTGTGGTCTGGAGACCTGCCCCCCCCTAAAAAAGTACTGCAATGAATTCCCAGGAATTTAGGCAACATTCAGGAAAAAAAAAAAAATCCTTACTAATTATTTTCCATGTTCTGGCACTGGGGATATACAAGACAATCTATGACCTGTGCCCTCAGTGAAGCTTCTATCTCATTACATCCTTGAGAGGTGAGGTGGGCATTAATATCGTAAACTGATGATCTGCCAACTCCTTCCCCATTGTGCTGGAATTAGTAATTATGTTACTGTGCCACCGCCATCCATGTGCCTGTTCTATGTTGCTTTGTGTACCTCTTTAAGAGTTGTAAGTTTACAGGGCTCCTTGAAGTGGATGTTAAAAATTGGGGCAGAAAGTGTTAAATGGATGCTAATTAGGAGAATCATTCTTAGCGTGAAGAATGATTCCATTAGAACAGAGGGAAAACAGGAAAGAATTAGCACAGAAGCGTGCGGCGGATGAACGCTGGGCGAGTTCCCAGCTGACTTGCTCTGCGTCCCCCGGTGCGTCCTGCGGGCAGACCAGCTGCTCGGACTGCGTGTGCTGGGCGTGAGACTCGCGCCTAGGCAAGGCGAGGGAGTGCAGCGGGGGCTGAGGAAATCCAAAGGAGTTTTACACAGCTGCTGGGCAAAACCGCACTTCCCTGAATCGCTTTATCTCCTTTCTGTGTGTCCGTACAGATGCTCAGTGCAGTTTCTTCTGTAACAGAAAACAATTATGTGAACGTGTAAATCTCCCTCTGTGGGAAAATGAGTTGATAAATTCGGCTACATGAACTCAACACAGTCATTTTCACAAAAAGAGGCTATTCTCTAGCAACTTCTCATCGGATTTATCTTTTGGCTTGACGAATTCTGAACAGGTAAAGACATCTCCCGCATAGTACTATTCACGAGAATGTGGCTCAATGAGCCAGAAATTGCCTGTGGCTGATAACAAGCGTGATCATGTGAAGGAAGTTAGTCACACAGTCGACTGGCCCCTGCTGAGGTGAAATGACATGACTCTCGAAAGGCCCTGCCTTTTTCCATACAGCTCAGGGCACGCCAGAAAAGAACATTCCTTGGCCCATCTAGAGTTGCAGATTTGCAACAGTCCAAAAATGAAAGAGACCTTGGAGATTCCCCGTCTTAGAGAAGAGCAGACTGTACTGTCACAGGGTACCTTAACCAGATGGTTCCAGAAGGCACTAGTCTTTTTGTGATAAATGTTGGTTTTTTTATGGTGAAAGCAGCAAACCTCTTTGCAGATCTCTGTCTACTCAAGCAGCCTAGAAATCCATCTCTGCCCTGCCTGCTGCCCTCCGTTTCCTCCTAGAAAACGCCCGGGTCCTTTGCCACTGGTTCCTATACCTCGCCTGCTACTTACGCACTCAGCTCTAGGGCAATAAGTCCTGGGCAGGGTCAGGTCCGGTTAATGCTTTATTATTTTCTAGTTATGACATTCGTAATGCTAATTGTTTATAGCAGCAGACAGGGAACCTAGGCAGACTTTATTTTGACAGTCTGTGACATTTGACAGAAATAAACTGAACACATTTTTAGGACAAAAGACTAGTAGTTGAATCTTGGTTGTTGCTTGGTTGTTGTTGTGTAAGGAAAGAAGCCTACCTCTTTCCTTACACAAAAATAATGGCATTGCGGGGAAAGAGCACGTCTCCCTCCTGTGCGTCTTAGTCCTATGGATGTAAGAATGTATGGGCGTGTTAAAAAGGCCCTTGAGCAGTCGGTGTATGCAGCATGCATTTGTATGATCAAACGGGGGAACATCAAATTGGCAGTGAAATAAGTTAAATAAAATGAACGAGCATTTTCTTAACAAAAATAAATGCTAGAAATGGAACAGATAAGAAGGAAGAAATGGTATGTGTAAGTAACTGAAACCCTGAGAGCCTATCATCACATGTGGGATTACCATAAATGCATATGACACCATATGGGGAGAATGAAATGGAGGGAAAACAGGAGGAAAAGCACCCATGCATTACGGCGCACTGTGTCACCCAGACTTACACGTGTGGATGACAAGAGTCCTCTAAGCATAATGAGTATAGACTGCTGATACTGCAAATGAAGAAGTTTAAAATATTACCCTCTTCAGCTTTAGGATGAAGTAAACTCTTAATAGCATTTTGGTTTTTACTTGATATTTATTAAGCATACACAGGAAGTTGTAAAGACTTCACAACATACCTGGTCTTTCCTCTCACGACGTTTTCTCTGTGGGATACCAGATGGACTCTAGAGATGGAAGAACATCCTGTGCTCCTAGAATCAAGATCGGACTCACCCTCCTGGCCAGGTGGAGGAGGAAATGGTTTCCACATAAGACAGGCAGTCAAGCTTCCAACTAGCTGAGCTACTTGAAGAACATGCAGACTCCCCCACTTCAGAACCAGAACTTCCAGAAGACTTAATGTTGATACCATAGCGGGTTTAGCAAAGGAATAGAATGCAAAACAGCAACAACAACACCCTGAGTTCTTCTCCTGGCTTTGCCTACAAAGCCCTGTGCATCCCTTAGTGAGTTCCTTAATCTTCCCAGGCCTCTGAAATATCCTATTAAGAAATATACTGGGTGTCTCTTCTACCTCTAAGGAAATATTATAAGATTTAAAGAGAGGTAATTGTGAACGGACCTCCTGAGCTTGTTATTATAATACATATATGAGAGACAAATAATAAAGAGAGATTATATAGAGAGAGATGGAAACACATTTCTAGAAATTTTATTTACTTAAAATTCTAAGAAAAAATGAAATGTGTTCAGGCCATTTAAAGCATTTGTTGGTACAAAATACAAATAGAGTACACAGGATACATAATAAATTATGTAGTAAAAATAGAAAATGTAGACAGAAAGGATATTTGCTTGCTAATCATATTTTTTCCTCATTTAGCTTCTCCTCTTCCCCAACTGACTTTTGTATATTTTTCTTTCTGATAATAGCTCAGTAAATCTCTGTTAAATGAAATATGAAAATCAGGCTGGTGTGATTTTTTTAAAAAATGGATATTGTTTATACATGCCTAAGATAAACTGAAGTTGAATCGCTAATTAGATATTAGGGTATTAATTTCTTAGCATAAAAGGTGTGGTCCTCAGGAATCTAAACTTTCCGGCATGAGACTTAAATTCCAATTTTGAGTCTTCCTTTTTTTGCTCCAGAGGAAATGAGGGAGGAAATTGGAAAAGAAACATCTCAGACTTGCATAAAACATCTTCCTATTCCTCTAAAAATATAGATTCCCTACAGTAAAAGCAGCTCCTTTGAAGAGGAAGTAAAAAGGAACTTTGGGGGTTATAAAATTTTCCTTTGACTGAAGTATGCATTAATTACACTAACATTCTAGAATCAATACTATTAACAAATCAATTCTGTTCATCAGTTCAAATGAATAACTATAATTATATAATATATAATAAATGAAGTATATGTGCAGCATGAATAATGACCATAATATAAGTTGCTATAATTTATTTAGTATTTATTATATGCCAGGCTATTTAGATACATTATCCTGTTTAATCTTTACAATGACCATGCAAGATATACCTTTGCTCCCAGAACATCACATATTTTGTAATTGATGGAATCAGTTGGTTCCCAAGCTAAAGCCTTTTCCTCTACACCAGAGTTTCCTCAGGTGTTTTCTACATTAATGGGCATGTGACTCACCTGGGTATCTTGTTAAAGATCAGGCTCTGGTTCAGCAGGGCTGGAAGGGCACCTGAGATCCTGCATTTCTAACAAGCCCAAGTGATGTCAGTGTTGCTGGTCCGTGAGCAGTATTTTGAGTAGCAAAGTTCCAAAGAACAGTAATTCCAGAGTGTGTCAATAGATAAGATTCAAACAAAACAGTGATCACATTGCAAGTCTTCTCAGAGCCTTTAATCTGTTAATATGCATTGTGATATTCCAAAAGGAGCGTAAAGTATGCCCAATTTTTCAAATCTATTTGGCAGTATAAATTTCTTCTTCTAAAGCATATCTTAGGATTAGCATTCACTTCGCAAGCATTGAACTTCATCAGGTTGACTGTTTAAAGATAAGACTTTGTGGGAGCAATCACAGAAATAAAGAAAGCAGTCAGGATAGGGTAAAATTATACAGCTGCTTTTTGTGCCTAATACATACCAGGTAGATACTGCAGTTGGGAAGCAATGGGGTGAATATGTGATAGAAAAATGAATAATTCTGGACTCGTACCTTTAGGGAAAGCTGAGCCTGGGGAAAATAAACATGTAAAAAATTAATTGCAGGGCAGAATTAAATAAATTCTAAATGCAGGTCAAAATAAACATGCTTTAAAGGAATAGAGGGAGGAATTGTGAATTCTCAACATTTGTTAGTAATTTGGAATTCTCCTTTTCTTTCTTATCTGATATTTTATTGAAATCCTTAGACACTGCAGTGACTGCTCATGGAGAGGTGTAGAGGGCTGAGAACCTTTTCTAGATTTAACCTTTTGTCATCTTGTAAGTCTCTTCTTTGCCTTACTCCTCCTTGGGGACCAGTCTAGAATGGTAATGATTTTTTTTTAATCTTCAGAATATGTTCTACATGATTTTGCACATCTATTCCATGAATTTCTTTAATTCAATTGCTCACTAGGGAAAGGGATGGGAATGGTGATGTTGCTTTTTCCTCCCAGGATAGGGAGAACAACAGTAGGCAGTGGCTAAGTAGGGAAGCATTGCTGTGCCCAGAGCTGGCCTAACAGGACTTTGATCTGTCCTAACCCGCCTTTCTCTGGATCTGATCTCAAAGGTCTCAGGCAAAGTCATTGATGTTATTGTTATGTCAAACCTGCAAGACTTGGCCCCAGAGTTATCTAAGAACTTTAGTATCAAAGTTGCTGGTTCTCATAGACAAAGTGCCCCAATATGCTCTTTGCTTTAAAATGTGGATTTTGGCAATGTGACTACTGACCTATTAAGGATGTAGAACAGTTGTGTAAGCATCGTGTTCTGAAAGGGGTCAGGACATTCTGCTATCAGCTTTGTTGCTGTATTCCTCCTTCCAGATCACTCAGTACCTCCACTGCTATTTTGCCTCAGGCTCAGAATCATTTGTTAGGAGCTTACCTTTTCCTTTTAGAGCCATACTTAACCTTCTTTTTAGCCAAATTCTGTCTGTAACAAGGGCATCTTCCCTCTTAAAAACTGCAAAAAGAAAACAAACAAAAAAAGCTCAATGTAATGGTATTACCTCATTTTTCTAGTACTATTTAGATTTTAGAGCACTTGAGTTTCATACTCACAAAAGCTCTATATCAAAATATGTTGAACACTCACTGTGGAAAATTCCACAGTGTTTGGAGAGTACAGCTGACCTGTGGCATTTTCAGATTTATTAGCTCTCATTTTAACCATGTGTTGTGGCTCCCGAAATTCACGGGATACTGTAGGTTTGTGGAGGCCTAGATCTGAATGGGCTCCAAGATGAGTGAGTGGGCCTACACAGTGTCTGTGTTAGCAGATTCATTTGACTTTGCAGGCCTCTGCTCATCTCAGCTTAATCGGTAATGCCCATGGCATGGCAAATTTATTTCTTTGTGAAAATTGGTGAAGTGAAAGACATAATTTTAGTTAAATGTGAAAATTGGCTTAACTTGTGGTATGAGGATGTAGACAGGAAACATTTGCCTCCCTATAAAAATGTGATTCAGAAGCAAGCTAGGAGCCTGGATAAACATTTCGATAATCATGGTTTTAAGGACTCAAGGATCTTTGCGTTCGGAATGTACTCTGCAGTTAAGGGGGGTGAGGGAAAGGAATGCATGGAAGATGGCTACTTGGGTGACCAGGGAAGTTTTGCCATGCCCAGGAGAGTGGAGGGACCACAGGATGATGACAGCCACATGGACTTAAAATAATTGGCATTTATAAAAGAAACCACAGACCTTTGTTCACAAACCTGCTTACCCACAATGAATGTACTCACATGAGTTTTACATCAATTATCTTAAAAATGACATTCAAGTAAAATGTCCTTCCTTGGTTTCACATTTCAGATGGTGCTAATCTTTTCTTTTCAGTAGATGAGTTACCCAGTCTTTTAATCTCAGAAGCATTTTAACCACCCTCCCCCTCCTCTTTCATTTAGTCCCCTGTGTCATTCTCAGTATTTCATCTTTTCAATTCTAACGCCTTTCCCATTCCCACCTTTGGGCTTTCCTCTTCTCTAGTGTGGATTATAGGAGTAGTCCCCTAATGGATCTATGTGTCCTGAAACTCGTAGCTCCAGCCTCCTCTCCACTCTGCCACCAGGATTCTCTCCTTAAAAAAGAGAAAAAAAGAATGAAAATCTGTTCATACAGCAAATCCACTGCTAGCAAACTCTCCTACAGAAATATTAGCTTGCGAGCACAAAGATGTATCAGGA
Organism: Lepilemur ruficaudatus; assembly: GCA_963574885.1. NCBI lineage: Eukaryota > Metazoa > Chordata > Mammalia > Primates > Lepilemuridae > Lepilemur > Lepilemur ruficaudatus. The sequence goes on along the minus strand of CAUYRT010099030.1, from coordinate 64,876 downwards.
TGCTCATTGCAGCTTTATTTGTGACAAAACAACTGGGTGACCTAAATGTCCATCAATACGGAAATGATGAAATTTATCCTAGGGTGTACACAGTATAGACCAAGGGTCATTAAACTTTCTCTACAAAGGGGTAGACAGTAACATTTCGGGCTTCACAGGCCATATGGTCTTAATTACTCATCTCTGCCCTGGGATCAAGAAAGCAGCTGTAGGCAATGCATACACCAATGGATGTGGCTGTGCTCTGATAAAACATTTTTTTCCCTGTATTTTTGTCTTTTTTTAACCAAAAACAGGAGTGTGCCAGATTTGGGCCATAGGCCTATGAATCGTCGAGCCCTGTTTGGGATTATTTTGCAGATGTTAAGAACAATGTGGTAAATGTGTATGTGTGGACAATAAATTATATTCACAATATATTCTTAGGTCAAACACTATACTACAAAAATATGCTGTATTTCTTTGTATGGTTACAAAAAAAATGGAACCATCTGTAATGGCTCTATTTTTGTTAAAAAGATAGATACGTAGACAGAAGATAGAGACAAACAGAGAAATAAAAAAGAGATAAAATAGATGATACAGTATGCATGAAAAAGAAAATCCCAGAAGAATACACACCAAATGTTACTAGGAGCTTTCCCTGAGATAGGGTAGACGTGAGGGCAAAGAAACTTTCCATTTATATGTGTATACTTCTTATTATTTAAATTTTTACGTGGTTGTGCATTATATTTATATTGTAGGAAAACATTAAAGTATCTAATGTTTAAAGACCTTCTATTGTTCTGCATTGTCTGCAGGCTAAACTCTAAGCAGTTTGTCAGGACATCTAAGGCAGTTCACAGTCCACTCTGGTCTGTGTCGTGTCTTGCTGCCCTGCCTGCAAAGTCTCCTGCTCTCACAACACACCATGCCTTTCCATGACTCCTCCTTCCCGTTACGTGTTTCTCTGAATGGCTTTGGCACTGTTTTCCCTCCCAACAAACTCTTACTCATACTCCACGGCCCCAGCCAGATGTCCCCTCCTCTCTCATGTCTTTCTTTGCTGTGCCCTAAAGGCAGAAGTTGCTCGTAACATTTTAGTTTAATGTATACTTATTTTCCTTTTCCATCTCCATGATTATACTGAGTTTCTTCAAGCAAAGATGCTGTCTTGTCATTTCTGAATCCTCACACTCAGCACAGAGCTTAGCACTCAGTAAACACTCATTAAATCTATGCAGATGAAGACTTCTAGTTAAGGAAATATTTTGAGATTCTTAGTGATATGATAGGAGATATTTTACACTGAAAGTTAAAATGTTTGGGAATGTCTACAACATAGACTCATATGGCGAAGATATTTAAACATCCCAGTCTAGAAAAGGGTTACACTAATGATCTGTAAGCAGGGAGTGCATATTTGGGTCTGCTTTATTGCTGAAGAGTTGCAAGCATTTTCAGCATCATCTAAGTCAGCAGCAGTCCCCAACCTAAGGCACAAGGGACCATTTTCATGGAAGACAATTTTTCCATGGACCGGGAGACAGGGAGGATGGTTTCAGGATGATTCAAGTGCATAACATTTATTGTGAACTTTATTTCTATTATTATTACGTTGTACTATATAGTGAAGTAATTATACAAATCACCATAGGTTGGGTACCCCTGATCTAAGTAACCAACACAAACAAAAGCTTTTTACATTGTCAAACCACACCTTCTATTCTAAGATGTTGACTTTATGACTATATCCATAATAAATGTATTCAGCTGCAAGTAGTAGAATGTCTTATTAGTAATGGCTTAAATAACTAAGTGGTTACTTATCTCAAATATGGAGAGAGAGGTCTAGAAGAATTTGCTTATATTGAATTAACTGCTTAACACTGGCATTAGGAGAATACGCTCTTTCCATCTTTACTTTTGCTGTTTCTTAGCATGCTGGCTTTCATCCCCATTCTTGTTGCCTCATGGTTGCAGGGTACCTACTGCACCAGGAGTCGCAGCCGCATTTCAGGCCAGAATAAAAGTAAAGGAGCAAAAGACTTCCTCTGCCTTGTCTTTTAATTCTGAAAGGGGAGTCCTTACTAGCAGGCATGAAGCCCACTGCCCCTCACACGTGGCCACTCAGCTGTCAATCACTAGCCAAGGGAAGCGAGATGAAGACAACTAGTTGAACTCAATCATGGTTTAATCCCTAGACTTGGGAGGATGAGCACAGCCCTCCTTAATTAACGGACTCTCTACCTGTTACCTCAATGCATAGGGACTTTTGCTAGAATGGAAAAAGGAAGGGAAATGTGTCTTTGGTGAGCAAAGACTTGTCTTCTCCAGTATTGCTTAGCCATTGTCAGATGGGTAGGTGATTCAATTGAGAGATACTAGGGACAAAAATCGTAAAATCTGAGGTTAGACGGGAAGATTTTAGTTCTTCTATATTCTGCTATTTACCAACTATGGAAACCTGAGATAATTACTTAAATTCTCTGGATGTTTTGTTCTATCTACAAAATATGAGAAAATACCACATCTTATGGAATTATTGGAAGGAGGTTAGGCTACGTTGGCAGACTAACCTAAGTCCTAGCACACGTGTGCCTCATGGTCAGCACGCCATTAACACCAGGACCCTTCCTTGTTGGTCTGGGTGCAGGGACTAAACTTGGTTGATTCTACTGTGCTCTTGAGTTTCAGTGTCTGTTCAAGTCCACTGGTGCACTTTTCTTTGTACAGTTGCCATTAGGTCAGGTATAAATCAGGTGCTTTTACTGTATTTGAATAGAGTGGGAATACCTAGGCAATGTGTTTATTAGAGAGGAATGAGATGCTCACAACATATAGCAGTTCCAGTTTCATGCTTAGTCATGAAAGCCAATTAGTCTTTCAAGGTGGGGAAAAGAAAGAAAGATCTGTAAGTCAGGATGTAGAAAAAGAAAATTTAATTTAGGAACCAGTGCAGAATGAAATTTCTTTTGAGACTGACGTTTTTGGATGCCATAGTTTTCATCAAATAATTTTTTTTATCAACAATGACAGGCATTTCATTAAACAAAATAATGAGTCTGAGGGATTGCATCATGATTCAGAATAATGTTACCCATCCTTTCCTTCCGTCAGCTTTCTCCAAAACCTCCAAAAACTTTCTATGACTGGCAGCTTACACTGGGTCATAGAAAGATATGGGGGAAGTCCTTCAATTTAGAAACAAGAATTATCTGATCTGCACCTTGTCATTGTTTCTACTAATAAAAAAGACCACGAAGATTTTCCCTTCACAGAGGAAAAGGACCCTGTTTATCACCATCAGATATTTTCTAACAGCTACTCCGTGATGCAGAGAGGGAATGATTTGGGGAAGGGGAAATAGCTTCTTTAAACCTTAGTGTGCAAAGATTTTGGAGCCTTTCATGTCATAGGAGAATCAAACTCTCTGGAAACAAAGAATCTGAAAAACTAAATAATAAAGCAAACAACCTACCATGTATTCTTTATATAAATTCAGTCTTTTTGGAGACTCTACTGAATGAACACTTTGCAATAAGTGCGATTTGATATTCTCCCCTTATCTGATAGCCTCTCTGGTCTGGTCAAACTTAGGGTCATGGCTAAAAATAAGTTCATTTTACTTCTTTAGGTACGTTTTAAAAAAAAAATTCAGATTAGTTTTGAGAATTACTAAGATGTCAAGCAATGATTTTATCTTTGGCATCCACGTTATTTATCAGCTTACACTTTCATGCTTACTGCTGAAGAAGCTGTCGAAGCTTGAAGCATCCCACTTCTTCAAGAATATTTGAACTGCAGCCTTACACAATTAAGGCTTACTCTCGGAAAAGTTCTTTGGGAAACTCCAGGTCCTCCTTTTATATTTAATACATTCACTTTTTTAAGAGAAACAAAATTTTCTGTGAACATGTTCAAGATTCTACCCAGGCGGGAGGGATTTTTCAGTTTTCAAAACCTTACCTAAAAAAATTTTGCCACAAAAAAGATTTAAAAACATATTAATAGATTATCTTTCATACACAAATAGAGATATGGCCTCGAGTCTCCTTAAACAGAAAGTACAATTCAACTTTAACGTATATTTTTAAGAACTTCCAATATCTCAGTGCCAAGAAGCAGTTGCTATTTTCCCTGTGTGGTATATAACTATGGCAATGCCTGCAGGGAGTTTGATCAAGATGCTGTCTTAGGCTGCCTAGTGGAAGAAAGCTCAAGGTGCTGTAAAATAGTCATTGTAGAAGAGCATCATGTTATGGGACAAACTAGCATGTGGCATATTGGAGAGGAGAAACAGCCCGTCTTAGGGCAGAATTTGAAGGGAAGGAGCCCGGGGCTTAAGAGTAATGCTGGTGATGACAGGAAAGGCAGAAAAGTTTGCTATTCAGTTCAGGTTCTCACCTTTACTGCATGAGATTCAGTTATAAGAAGAAAAATTTCCAGGAAAGATTGATTTCGCTATAGTGCAATATTGTAGCATTTTGATAATAGGTTGTAACTCTTGTAGCTATTTCTAGACTGAACATCCTACATGTTTTATAAGAGAAATCTGATGGGTTTGGGGCATCCCTGCTTTTGTTTGTGCTTGTTTATTTATGTCCTTAATTTTATTTCTTTGTATTGTTTTCTCCATTAAACAAATGATGATTTGGTCTCCGTGAACATTTCTCCTATTACTTTCATAGAAGCATAGTACTGTGGCTAAAAGCAGAGATTCTGGAGCCAGACTCCCTGGGCTTGAATATAGGCTTTACCAGTTATCAACTTTGTGCCTCAGTTTTCTCTTCTGTAAAATGAGAATAATAATAAGTGCCTTCTAAGGTTGATACAAGGATTACACGAGTTAATGATTACAAATTTATAATCCAGCATATCCTTCCTTCATGAGCTAGAGCAATAATTCCTTCAGCCAAAGAGTTTTGATTGTCTACTCTGTGTTAACACATTCTGTTATTCTAGAAAAGTTTATCTTCTGGAAAAGGTTATTAATAGATGGTTGCAAACAATAAAAAAGTAGAAGACATCTCCAGTAATAAACAAGAGCCCACTAAAAGAAAGTCAAGCCCAACCAGCATCATCATCTATGATAGAGCAGACTAGTAGGGTGAAACATTGCTGTAGGTCAGTCCATCTTGACTTCTGAAGGACACCTGACAGAGTTTCTCAAGGTACTGTGATTGAAAACATGGGTTGCTTAGTATGGCAATAAGATGGAGGTTAGCTCAGTAACTGTAAAAAAGTTGTAAATAATTAGACATTATTCCATGAAAGTTTGTTCTACATGGGGTGGGATAGTAAGAACTGACTGAATTTCAGTGAAGAATTCTGGGAGATAAAGCATTAACTCTATCACATTTAAGTATATAAACATTAAGTCCCAAATTTGGACAAGGCACAAAGTTTTTGTTTGTGAATTAGGGGGACAGTTGGTACACACAGGTGATAAAACTCAGCTTTCTCCTATTCTTTGACTATATTCTTTATGCTATTTTGATGCAAATTAAGTGCATAAAAAACAAAGGCGCATTCACAGAGAGACCACTGCATTCTACGTTCTATGTAATATATTAGTAATAGCCAAAAATTTGAATTCTCCAAATAGTTGGAGAGTCGTATTTCTTGTCACCTATCTAATATGCCTTTGGCCAGTTTCTTTTCCTCAGGGGACTATGAGAAACACAGTGCTGGGTTGACCGTGGACCGTCTACCCCAGCAGTAGGCTAGACAGCAGCGCATCAAGTTTATCCCTAAACTCAGAAGTATGTAGTCTCAAAACATAAAATTGAACTATTAGAGTTAAAAATATGCAAACCATCTTTTGCAGTTCTTTATATTTTCAACCTTTACCAATTCTTGAAGTAATGAATGACCAGTGTATACTCTGCACTGATTAAATAGTACTGCTATTTGTCCTAAATATACTTGTGAAATCTCCAAAGCATCATTATCTACAGCCCTCTCCCCAAACCCGCTGGTTTTAACAGCTTCTGTGTTTACCTTACCTGTGCCCTTTTGATGATGTAGATTTTCATCAGCTCCCTCCCCAACATTTATCTTGGCAGACAATAATTTATACAAATTGAACAACCTGCTTCTGACCTGGATCATTCCCACTGCCTCTCTCTGGCCCTTCTCCAGAAACTTTATAGGATCCTTGCAGGGCAGTTATCAGAACTCACGTCCTTTACTGTGAGGGAGATGATTGTGAATCTGTTAGTTCACATATAGTGTTTTCCTGATAGCAGCTAGGGGATTTGGATTTGATTCAGAAATGACTTGGACATTACCCATGCGCAATCCTGTAATTCCTCTCTTTAAAGCCACAATTACAGGGGATGCCAGGTCCAATTCATTTTGGCCTTTTTTGTCCAACTTTTTTCTTCTCTGATTATAAACACTTGCAATGACCATATAAAGTCCTGTCCTTAAAAGAGACTCACTTGTAGTTTCAGGAAGGTGAGATCTCTGATTGTGGTTCCATTTCCATTATTATTCCTTCAGAAAAGGTAGGCTACCAATAATTTTCTGTCACTGGTCGGGAGGATAAGTAGACAGCTTTTCCATCTTTACATTTACACTAATCCCTTACAAATGAATCTTGATTTGTGGGTTTTTGGTTTTTTTTGTTTGTCTGGCTGTTATTTAATAAACTTTATTTTTAGAGCAGTGTTAGTTAGGTTCACAGCCAAACTGAGAGGAACACATAGAGATTTCCCTCATACCCCACCCCCACACATGCATAGCCTCCCCTGTTACCAACATCTCCCATCAGAGTGTGTTGTTACACATCACTTTCACTCAAAGTTCCTAGTTTACATGAGGGTTCACTCCTGGTGTTGTATGTTCTGTGCATTTGGACCAATATACAATGGCACCATTGCAGTATCATCCAGAATAGTTTCACCTAAAAGTCTCCTGTGCTTTGCCTGTTTATCCCTCCCTGCCCCCCAGCTTCTGGTAACCACTGGCCTTTTTACTGTCTCCGTAGTTTTGCCCTTTCGAGAATGTCATGTACTTGGAATCATAAGTATGCAGCCTTTTCACATTGGCTTCTTTCACTTTGTAATATGCATTTAAAGTTCTTCCATGTCTTTTCATGGCTTGATAGCTCATCTCTCTCTAGCTCTGAATAATATTCCATTGGCTGGATGTACCACAGTTTATTTATCCATTCACCTACTGAAAGACATCTTGGTTGCTTTCAAGTTTTGGCAATTATGAATAAAGCTGCTATAAATATTCATGTGTAGGTTTTTGTGTGGACATAAGTTTTCAGCTCCTTTGAATAAATACCAAGTAGTGTGATTGCCAGATTGTATGGTAAGAATATGTTTAGTTTTGTAAGAAACTGCCAAACAGTATCTCAAAGCAACAGTACCATTTTGCATTCCCACTAGCAATAAATGAGAGTTTCTGTTGCTCCATATACTTGCCAGTGTCTGGTGTTCTCTGTGATTTGGATTTTTGCCATTCTAATTGGAATGCAGAAGTTTTTCATTGTTCTTTTAATTTGCATATCCCTAAAGACATTTGATATTGAGAGTTGAATCTTTTCATGTGCTTATTTACCATTTGTGTATCTTATTTGGTGAAGAGTCTGTTTATGTTTTTTGCCCATTTTTAACCAGGTTCTTGGTTTTCCTGTTGTTGAGTTTTAGGAGTTCTTTGTATATTTTGGATAACAGTCCTTTTTCAGTTATGTGTTTTGCAAATATCTTCCTCTAGACTGTGGCTTGTCTTCTCATTCTCTTGACAATGTCTCTCAGAAAACAGAAACTTTAAATTTTAGTAAAGTCCAGCTTATCAATTCTTTCTTTAATGAATGGTTACTTTGGTAACCATTCACCAAAAAAGTCATCACCAAACCCAGGGTCATCTAGATTTTCTCCTTCTTTCTCCTGTTATCTTTAAGGAATTTTAAATTTTTATGTTTTACATTTTGGTCTGTGACCAATTTTAAGTTAATTTTTTGTGAAGAGTGTAAGGTCTATGTCTAGATTTATTTTTTGCATGTGGATAACCAGTTGTTCCAGCACCATTTGTAGAAAAAACTATCTTTACCCCATTGTATTGCCTTTACTCCTTTGTCAAATATCAGTTGACTACATTTACGTGGGCCTATTTCTGCATTCTCTATTCTGCTCCATTGGTTTATTTTTCACTTGTTTCACCAATACCACAGTGTCTTGAATACTGTAACTTTTAGTGAGTCTTAAAGTCAAGTAATATCAGTCCTCTGCTTTTGTTTTTCTCCAATATTGTGTTGGCTATTCTAGATCTTTTGCCTCTTCTTCTAAACTTCAGAATCAGTTTGTTCATATACACAAAAATAACTTTCTGGGATTTTGATTGGCATTGCGTTGAATCTATAGATTGAGTTGGGAAGAACTGCCATCTTGACAATATGGCTTCTTCCTATCCATGAACATGAACTCTCTCTCCATTTATTTAGTTCTGCTTTGATATACTGCATCAGAGTCGTGTCGTTCACCTCATGTGGGTATTATACGTATTTTGTTAGATTTATATTGAAGTATTTTATTTGGGAGTACTCATATAAGTGATATTGTGTTTTTAATTTCAAATTCCACTTATTCATTGCTGGTATAGGAAAGTGATTGACTTTTGTATATTAACCTTGCATCCTGTAATCTTTCTAAACTCAATTCTTAGTCTCAGAAGTTTTGGGTTTTTGTTGTGTTTTGTGTTGTTGTTTGGGATTTTTTTTTGTGGGTTCTTTTGGATTTTGTGCGTAGATGAGCATGTCATCTGTGAACAAATACAGTTTTATTTCTTTTTTCTTAATCTGTATCCTTATTATTCCCTTCTCCTATATAATTCCATTAGTTGAGACTTCCAATATTATGTTGAAAAGCAGTAATGAGAAGGGACATTATTACCTTGTTCATGATCTTAGTGGTAAACCTTCTATCTTCTCGCTAGTAAGTATGATATTAGTTACAAGTATTTTATGATATTCTTCTTATCAAATTGAGGAAGTTCCCCTCTCTCCTTAGTTTACCAAGAGTTTATATAATGAATGGATATTGAATTTTGTCAAATGCTTTTCCTGGATCTATTGATATGATCATATTATTTTTATCTTACTGTGTTGATATGATTATTACATTAATGAATTTTCAAATATTGAATCAGCCTAGTATACCTGGGACAAATCCCACTTGATTGTGGTATATATTCCTTTCACACATTATTACATTTGGTTTGCTGAAATCTTGTTGAGGATTTTCACATCTATGGTCATGAAAGATCTTGGTCTATAGTTTTCTTTTCTTGTAATGTCTTTGTCTGGTTTTGGTATTAGGGCAATGTTGTTGGCCTCATAGAATGAGTTAGTATTCCCGCTGCTTCTGTCTTCTAAAAAGAACTGTAGAAAATTGGTGTAATTTTTGCCTTAAATGTTTGGTAGAATTCATCAGTGAATCCATCTGCACCTCGTGATTTCTGTTTTGGAAAGTTATTAGTTATTTTTTCAATTTCTTTAATAGATATAGGCCTACTCAGATCATCTATTTCTTCTTGTGTGAGTTTTTGCATATCATGACTTTGAAGAAATTGATCCAGTTCATCTAGATCACCAAATTTGTGAGAAAGATTTGTTCATAATATTTCTTTATTATCCATTTAATGTCCATGTTATCTGTAGCAATATCTTCTTTCTCTTTCATTTCTGAGAGCAGTAATTTGAATCTTCTCTCTTTTTTTTTTTTTTTTTACTTAGCCTGGCTAGAGGCTTATTGGTATTATTGATCTTTTTGAAGAACCAGCTTTTGGTTTTATTGATGTTCTCTACTGATTTACTGTTTCAAATTTCATTGATATCCACTCTATTTTTTATTTCTTTTTTTCTGCTTACTTTTATTTAATTTGTTCTTTTTTTTTTTACTTAAAATAAAGTAGAAGCTTATATTACAGATTTTTAATATTTCTTTTTTAATATATGCATTCAATATTATAAATTTTCCCTTTAAGCATTTTTCTGCATCCCACAAATTTTTAGGAAGTTGAATTTCATTTTCATATAGTTAAAAATATTTTTTAAGTTGTCTTGAAGTCTATTCTTTGACCCATGTGTTATTGAGGAGTAAGTTGTTTAATCTCCATTTACTTGGGGGATTTTTCAGCTATATTTCTATGACTGTTTTCTATTAATAGTTTAATTCCACTGTGGTCTGAGAGCATGCATTGGATAATTTATATTTTCTTAAATTTGTTAAGGTGTGTTTTATGGCCCAGAATGTGGTCTATCTTGGAGAATGTTTCATGTGAACTTGAGAAGAATGTGTACTCTGTTGTTGTATGAAGTAGTCTACAGATGTCTATCATATTGATGGTATTTTTGAGTTCAACTATTTTCTTACTGATTTTCTGCATGCTGGATCTTTCTATTATATTACTCATAAGCAGATGTCAAAGTCTCCAATTATAATACTGGATTCATTTGTTTCTCCTTGCAGTTCTGTAAGTTTTTGCCTAATATATTTTGACACTTCGTTGTTAGGTGCATTGTTGTGTCTTCTTGGAGAATTGACTCCTTTATGGTTGCACAATGCTGTTCTTTAACCCAGATTACTTTTCTTGCTCTGAAGTCTGCTCTGTCTGAAATTAATATGAGCACTCCTGGTTTTTGTTGATTCACATTAGCATGTTTTTTTCTATGTGTTGCCCTAATCGATTTGTTACTATTTTTGCCTTCCATTCTTTTTCTATTTTCTGTGGTTTTAATTGAGCATCTTAATATCATTCCATTTTCTCTTCTTGCTTGGAATATCAGTTATACTTCTTCTTTTTTTTTTTTTTTAACATTTTTGTGGTGGTTGCCCTAGACTTTGCAACACATTTACAAGTAATCCAAGTCCACTTTCAAATAGTGCTATCCTACTTCATGAGTGATATGAGTACCTTGTAGTGCCAAAGTATTCCAAATTCTCCCCCTGTCCCTTATATCATTGCTGTCATTCATTTTACATAGATATTAGCTATGATCATCAATACATTGTTACTATTATCATTTTAAGCAATATCTTATCTGTTAGATTATTTAAAAAGCAGAAAAATGTTTTTATTTTACCTTCTGATATTCCTTCTCTAATGCTCTTCCTTTCCTTGTGGCTTTTGTGTGCTCATTTTTATTTCTTTATATTTTTAGTGACAATTAACTTAATAGCAACAAATCTAATGGAAATTATTTGAGCCTCTCTAAATTTTTCTCCTCCCTTGATAAATTTGGGGGAGGAGGAGAACTAATGATCTCTAGTGTCCCTTCCAGCTTTATTTTTCAGTGATTTTAGTTTTGCCTTTTCAAACTCTTTTATTTCTTGCAAGATTTGCATACCAAATTGTTAATTAAAACCAATCCACATTGTGTCCTACAGTTGTCTAGCTTTTCCATTGTCTCCTCAGATCCCTTGCTCTCTTTCCAATTTGCCATCTGTCAGTTTGCTGACTTGGCAATATTTCCACTGCCCACGTGCCAACTTTGCAACCTCTCAGCAAGGCTTGTAGCTCCTTCTGCACAATTTGAGGGTCTTAGCATAAAAAGAACCAGGGAGGCAGAGGGAAGCCTTCCAACCTCTATAGTATGATTGTTCTTCTATAAGACCAAGCAGTTCAAGTCCAGAATCTTCTGGCCCATGATTATAGAAAACCTCCCTGTCACTTAATTGAGGAGACTTTTATTTATGTAGATTGGTTGAAATTCATAGAGATGGGAAACTATTAAAACCTAGTTATGCGACTTCTTAAAGTTAAATTGTGAGTTACAAAGCCTGCATTGTTTTAAATCGATTTTGGAACTTAGTTGAGATGAGCATTTGAGGATTTTAAAATAGGAAAATAAATCGTTTAAACCCTTAGCTTTCTGTCTGCATGTATAGAGAACACATAGATGGTTTGTTTATATTTGTTACAGTTTCATTGACTTCTTTACTCCCTTTAATCTCCCCCTTCTCATGTTTTCCCTACTCATCTCTTTTATTTCAGTAATAGAATTTCTTTCTAAAATAAGAGAATTTCCTAATGCCTCTCTGGTTTCTTGTTATCTTTGTTGATGCTTTGTAGATTTCTCACCTTACTTTTGCCTTGGGCCACTTCTTCTGAATTCACAGATATCATCTGAGATTGATAAAGGTTAGTTTCTTCAGGAAAAAAATGAGAATTATACTGACAGGTGGAAGCAGCTGCCATTAATAGCCTTTGGTTTTTATTTTAATCTCCATAGAAAGGTTTAGTTTGCAAATCCTTTTTGCTTTGGGACTGAGGATACTTTCATAAGGAAAGGAGTAGAAATATTTTCTTTGTGTAAAATTCTCTCTCTCTCTCTTTCTATATATATATTTATATAAAATCCTGTCATATGTGTATGTGTGTGTACATGTTTGCACATATGTGTATAACTGTCCTTAGGAAAGTAGTTTCAAGAGCTTTCATGATATTGACCAGGCTAATATTTTAAACATATTGTCTCAGATTACTTGATTGAGAAGACTATACATTTAGGGGTTAATCAGCTACGTATTTTATCTATTTTTTGCTATTTCCCCTACAATAGAATTAGCCTACATACAGTTCTCCTGATATCCATTTAATTTTAGGAAGACTGGATATTCATTAAGATGCAGTCTGATTTAAAATTAGTTTTAAAACAAATCATAACAGTACTCACTCCCTTAGCAGTGTATAATTCATTATATTAATGTTTTCTATCTACTGTGTTAAAGGCAAATCATACGTTTTACCAACACTTATAAAATACTAAGTATCAAGTGACATTCTAAGCACTTTATATGTATTTTCTCATTTAAATCCTCCCAGAATTACTATGAGATAGATACTGTTATTATTCCTATTTTATAGATAAGGAAACTGAGACCCAGAGGGGACAAGTAATTTACCCAGGGCCACACAGCTAATGAGTAGTAGGAAAGGAACCTGTGTAGTCTAGTTTGCAAATCTCTGTGTTTAATCTCTCAGCTAAACTGCTACTCCGCTGGGCTGAGATGAGCTTTACCTAAGCAGCTCAAGCAGGGAAGACAGTTCCTTGTGATAGTTGTTATAACAGATGTGTTTTCTGATCAGTGGGCCCAGAGGAATGCCCATCACAGATTGCAGGGCGCCAAGGGCAAGGAGGCCTTCCCACAATGAGGGATGCTGATACAGGATGTCACATGGAGAGCAAAAGGAATAGGGTTTTTGAGGCAAAAGAGACAACACTATAGAGTCAGCCAGCTTTAGGGAATCATGTGCATAATGGAAGGAAGCGTTAGAATCCAGTGAACAGAGCAGGAGAGAAGATTGGAGAGGAATGCCAGGTGACAGAAAATCTTGTAGCTAAACCAGGGAGTTTGAAGTTATAGAGAGCCGTTGCAGGACCTTGTACAAGCTAATTCAATGATAAGAAATATATTTTAGAAAGACTACTCTGGCTTTAATGTAAAATGTTTGGCAGAGGGGCCAGACAGGAGTCAGGAAGACTAATGAGTGGGTGATTACAGTAAACCAGGGGTAGTCTGAGGGGAACATTCAAATCCGGCATCTTGCCCATGACGCTGGCTTTCATAAATAGGTCAATGATACCAACTCAGAGAGAAGATGCAAGAAGACCTGACTGGAAAGGAAAGACGGTGAATCCGATTTTGGATTTCTGGAGTCTGAAATGCCAGAGTCATCAAATCTTGGTATCCACTGGGCAGCTGAAGAGCCGTATCTGGAACTCGGGAAACATCTGCTTTGAAGAAGGAGAGTTCTGCCTCAAGGTGGCTGGTGGAGCTGTGGAGCAGGCAGCTCGGGTCAAGCCACCCCCATCTGGAGTGAGGAGTCAACGGGGCAGAGGATAGAGCCTTGGTAGTGAGGATGCAGCAGAGGCTGTGCAGAAGCTTGAAAGGAGCCTTCAAGGAGAGAAGAAACCAGGAGAGAATCATGTCTCAAAAACCAAAACACGAGCTTCCAGTGGCAGGAAAGATCAATAACCTGCCTTCCTGAGAGAGGGAAAATAAGGATAGAAAAAGTCTCAGTGAGTCAAAGGTCCTTGTGACCTTAGGAGAGTTCAGTGGAGTGAAACAGACAGGCCGACTGGGATTGTAGTGTGATCATGTTGGCCCTGCTGAGAAGTGGGAACAATGAGCTCCAACTTCTCTTTTAAAGAGAATTAACATGATAATCAGCACAACCAAATTCAAATTACAGCTCTGCCATTTACAAGTTCTCTGATCTTAGGTAAATGTCTTAGCACTTCTTATGGGCAATTTTCTAACATGTAATGGTAATTCTATGTATCTCAATGTGTATTTGGGGATTAAACACAAAAATATTTTATGTGTGTGTGCATATATATTTAAAGTACATTGTTAATATGAATAGTTGTTTATTTCACTGTAATTCTTAGATTAAATAGTTAAGTGTTTTTCTTCCCCTGAGTGTCATTTAGGGCAAGTATTTTATTAGACAACCACTGAGATTCAACAACTACAGTTTATTTTTTTTTTCTTACATTTTGTATTTAGATTCCCATACCATTTTATTATAGTGAACAGATTTCCTTCAAGTCTCTTCTAAGGCCTACTTTGATGGTCCTTTCAAGGGAATGCATGTTTCAAATGATAACCTGAGGAAGACTGTAATATATGTTAAATCAACAAAGAAAAAATAAAGTGAATTCAATTGTAAACTATAATTTATTCCATTTTAATTCTTTGAAAAGATATTGAATGTGTATTAATTATAGTAATTCTACCTAATGTCCTTAATCAAAAACTCAGTGGATTAGGTAGGACAGCATTATCTTATATTCACTTATGGAAGAGTCCACTTTGGGTCTTCCTGGTCAGGCATCTCTTCTCTGAGTGATTTGAGGATAATTCCATCCTCCAACTCCACCATGTTCAAACATGGTTTCCAAAATCACCTTAAGAGTGTCTTCATTGCAGACATTTAGAAGAGGAAAAGAACATGTGAGATTGGTCATTGGAGGGTACTTTGGGCCAGGCTTTAAGCGGTGCACATGATTTCTACAATGCTCCACTGGTCAGCACTCAGATCATGCCTAATTACAAAGGAGGCTGGGAAATGTCATCTAATTATATGCCCCAAAGGAAGAGAAAAGTAATTTGGTGAAGTCTGGTCCCCCACTGCAGATTATGTAAGCAATATGAAATAGGCATATACTTTTACTGTTATTAAGCAGAACACCACCTTCCCAGCCACACTGGATAGATGTGAATTTAGTTCTATTTTGCAGATTCTTCATTAGTCTTTCAAGTATTAAGATCAGCATTGTTTCTGTGGCCTGGCAATTGTGGAAATCTAAGCAGAGACATTCACAAAGCCGTTAGCAGACCTAAAAGTGGAAGAGAAGTCCCCTGACCTCTTGCTCAGAATATTAGTTCCTGAGTCATATTAACCTCCTAGACCACAAACGCAATAGAGCAAGGAGCTTGTGCCTCAAAATACAGCTTTGTTGACATCGCAGTCAATTGTAGGATAAAGTCTCGTCTACTCTATAATTGCACTCAATGTGTAAATTTTTAACTATTAAGAAGAAAATGTACAATGAAATTATTCACAGATAAACAATTGAGTTTTGGGGGGTTTTTTGTATTTTTTTTTCCTGGAAAAATCACATCAAAAAAAAAAATGAAAATATCTACAGGGGTGTCTCCTGAAGGGAAAGGGGCAAAAAACAACACTTCCCACAGATTGTCAAGATCAATAGCAATTTCTTTAAAAGGGGCAAGTTGAGCAATTGCAGTAATATCATTACAGGATTTGCTGAGCAGGGAGAATTGGGGAGCGTGAATAGGTCTGGGTGTCCATGCATGTGTAGTGGCTGTAGAAATGCCACTGTGGGCATTTCTGTTTTTCTACTCAGTTTTCTTTTCTCATGTGTGAGACAACAATACATTTTCTCTGCTACCCTAAGACTAATCACAAACCAGAGCTCAATATAAACTCTGCTGGTTCACAGAGTTTGGGGAAACAAAAAAGGAGAGAGAGCTATCTCATTAGACACAGACATTATGGTGGTAGGAAAGGAGGAAACAATTCCCCCGTGAAGTGTATGAAGAGACAGTCTTGAACGTCTGTGTATTTAGCTGTGAAGATGAGAAAGTGACAGGGCATGTGGCCACCGGAACCACAGTGGGTAGGTTGGCGGTACAAGCCCTACAGGAATGTGTGTGTCTATAAATATCTGTATCCATTCTTATAAATCCTCCTCTAAATACTGGTTTAAAAAGAAGAAGAAGAGTCCATTGAGTTCTAGCTATATGAGAAAAAGAGGCACTCGGACAGGTTGAGATACAGAATCGGTTTCCTCGTTGTCCCGTGGTGTGTCTCAGTATGACTGCAGGCCACAGCCCTGGTCTTCCAGCCTCTCTCTCGGAGTCCTTATGTCACGGGGGCATCAAGTCTAATCCTAATTGTTTCTGTGGCCTTTCTTCCTTTCTGGCTTTCACTGCCGGGATTATGGAGGTGGAAGAACTCTGATATTTATTTGTTTGTTTATTTGTGTGTTATTAAGTACCTAGTATGTGTCTGTCATAGTGCCAGATACCAGGGAAACAATGATGAACAAGACAGATTCTGTCCCAGCGCTCTGAGAGCTTGCAGTCTGTTCATCAAAAACCTTCTGGGATGCGGAATTGATGTTCATCCCTCAGTGAAAGAAAGCCTGTCTGCGGGGGGCACCAATGTTTTTGGTTATACGGGTTGCTTTTATAACGCTTGAGTCAGGGTGATAAGTGTGCCTGTCACCCAGATAATGCTCATTGTACGGGTTAGGTAAGTTTTCACCTGATTTTTCGTTGAGTTTTACTGCCCTCTAGGCACGTGTGTGCTGATCAGTTTTACCATCTTACAATCTACAGCTGTCTATCAGTTACAGTCTGTGTAAATAAAGGAGGTACTCAATGAAAAAAAAGAAAGAAAGCAAGCAAGCAAGCCTGTCTGCCAGGCTCTGGGCAAGGTCGTAGAGTCAACAGAGACAAAAGTCATTTGCTTTCTTTCATGTAGGTCCAAGTCAAAAATAAAACAAAAACAAAAATATATGTTCAATGTGAACATGTATTTTAATGTTGACAAAGTAATTATATCATTTTAATTTTTTTCTCATACTCAGCAAATTATGAAAAGATGACTTCCAGGCCAGGCACGGTGGCTCACGCCTCTGTTCCCAGCACTCTGGAAGGCTGAGGCGGGAGGATGGCTTGAGCTCAGGAGTTCAAGACCAGCCTGAGCAAAAGCAAGACCGCTGTCTCTATTTAAAAAAAAGAAAAAGATGACTTCCAAATTCATTGTTCTCCGCTCATTTATGTAATTTGTTAAAAATAAAATGTGTTCAAACACATTTATAGGACACTAGGACTTGAATAGATCTTAAAGATTGCAAAGTTCAAAGCTCAGAGAGGCTAACTGGTTCTTGCCAAGGTTATTCAAACAGTAGACCACAGAATGAAATTTAAAATCTAAGCCTTGGACCCCAGGCTTGAGGTTTGTTTATCAAATTATGGTGTTGCTGGTGTCTTCAGTAAATTGTATGCCCTAATGACACATTTACGATTTGCATTTTACAGCAAGAACCTAATCTTTTTTTGTGAATGGCCTAATTACAAGAGCCGTTAAATAGAAAATGATTATCTTTTATAATACAAGTCTCCATAGGATGCCAAATCCTGAAATTCCTGGCTGATCTTTGCTGCTAGATGGAGAGTTTGACTTGTCTCATACTTATTTTTCCAGAAACACTGCAAGTATACTTTAATCATTTCTCATTATTTGTCACATACTTGCACTTTCCTCAAAGTTAGAATGATATGAATTATAGAGCTTCAGTAAAACACTGCTATCTTTTTGTGTAGCCTTTCAAAATGAATAGCCATTCTCAAAGGTATTGTATTGTAACACCAGTTTCTTAATTCTCCAGGGATTGCTTTAGGATTATTTATATGTTAACTTTTGTTTCAAGAGGAGATTTAGTGTGCCTCGGGAAATGTGATGAAGTGAAATCACAATGACTCTGTCATTATCCCCAGGGATGAAATTGTCAGGGAGGGTCCTGGCAGGACCAGTGGGCATCCCTTTGATAGAAATCACCACTCTGATTCTCAACCCAGTTATCATAATTCCAGAAAATAATGAGAAGGAGCATGTCAACCAAAGTTAGGGACTTTTTGAAAACTGATAGTAAACAATAAGACCACAAAGTTGAAGAAAGCAATTACTAGAAACATTCAAAATTTTTTCTAACTACTCAAGCAAAAGAATTAAACATACCAGATTAGGAGTCATGGAGTAGAGCTGTAGGTACTTTTCTATTTTGAGCTTTTAGGCATGAAAATATTTCATCTGCTAGGATTAAGCAGAGACCATAAATGGGAAATTGTCGTATCTCCTTAGTTTTTTAAGGGAAATTCTGACTCGATTGCAGCCTTCTGTGTTAGAAGTGAGCAGAGGTGAACTTGGAAATGAAATGTCTACTTTCCCCTCACATGACCCACTTTAATTTGTTTAGGTCAGAAAATTTGTATTTTCTGCAGAGCAAATATTTTTCAATAAAAAGTCTAGAGGTTACAGGAAAATAAATGATATGCCAGCTATTAGCTCTCACATTTCCGACTGGGGACGGTACAGAGAACACAGGGTAATAAATGATACACAATTTTTCTAATGATGGCATGTACGTGGTTAGGGAAAACCTCACAAGTAAAGCAAACACCTTAGAATTCAGTCTTGCTCTGCCTCTCCCACTTACTAACTAGCTTTTTCCTCTTTTTTGGTCTTTTTTCCTTGGGCTGCCCCATAATTTGTGTTAGATTTATTGTACGATCATCGCATAGCTCAAATGGATGATTCATTAACGTGCAAGCTTCCAGATATTAGAGCAAGAGGAGTGGTAACCAAGAATCTGTTATGTGCATCCTGCATTTTGTTTTAATTACTGGCAGCTGGGCACTTTATACATCATTTCTCTGTTTTTATTTTCTCACCAGTAAAATGTGGGCATTGGGCTATACAAATTCAGATCTAACTCTGTGCTTTTAATTACCACCTTCTGAACAAGCAGTGGTGTTTCTGTTTATTAATTTGCAAGTTTTATAACATATTAAGCCACTTCAGATATTAAGTAATTGATTTTACATTGATATACCTCCCTCCCATCACTCTTCTCTTCATTACATATTTTCAAGGTGTTTCTGATTATATCAATAAACTTAATAGGTCTTTTAAATAACAGAATAGCCCTTATGTTGGCTAGAAAACAGTATTTAATTTGTCATCACATTTCTGTAAATATCAGATTTTGAATAATTTCCAAAAATGCTTATATCTTTATTCATACATGAGAGTAGATCATCAATCCATTAATTAACTCACACATGTGAACGAACCAATCTTTACAATATTATTATATTGGTTATTCTTAAGAGGGTAGAAGTGCCTTTAATAAATACTTTGCTTTTTATGTGAAAAGCAAACAAAAATATTTTATGCAGTAACCACGTTTTTTTTTTAACTGAAGGTAAAAAAATATTAGCTTCTCTGGCGGTAACTTACTTAACGTCCTTTGACTTTGATTTGTTGAGTGGCATTTTAAAAATGAACTGGCATAAAAAGTAGGTGGGCAATAATGGATATTTTCATTGATGATCTTTAAAAGTAATTTTACTTAATGAAAGTGGATTTAAAAGATATTATTGATGGTCCTTACCAGTTGTTTTTCTCAAGAGCCTCCAAGAAGATGCATGCGTTTGACTAATGTGACTTTAAGTTATGCTCACCAATTGCATTGCGAGTGACTTGTATAATTACTCGTCATTCCAGCCCCTTATGCTGTGAGTTAGCACCTCAGTGTTTCAGGGGAAGTTTTCTGATTAATCTTTTGTGAAACAGATTTCCTCCATGGTGTGTAGGTTGGCTTCAGTCCTTGTTAACTGTTCAAATACACGCCAATTAAAGACAGACAGGAACAACTCCCCATTTCAGAATAAAGATGAAGGCTTCTCTCTTAACTCCTTCATTTGTTTCCATCTCCCTATAAAGTGCTTTATTAACCTGTGATAAACGTACTTCTTTTTTTCTTCTTCTTTATTGAAGTATACTTTACATATCATGCCTTTACTCCATTTTAAGTATACAATTAAATGATTATTAGTGAATTTACCAAGATGTACAGTTAATCACATAAATCAGTTTTAGATTTCCTTCCCCCTATTGAAACCCCTAATTCCCTTCCCCAACTATTTACTGTCCTCTCAAAATTGGGAAAACATCAAAAAAAAATCAGAATTTTTATTTAAAGTTGATCATCCTTGTGTTTACATGAACAGATGATTTTTTTTTTATTTGGAGGGATCGAGTTTTGAAATAATTGATTTTTTTTTTCATTTATCAAGCTGGCAGCACATTGAATCTGACCAATTCATCTTAGTCTGAGCTGAGTATAAATAAACTATCGTCTCCACAAGGATAAAGTGTAAGGGGAGTTTATGCTGATATTTTTACATTGACTGTGTTCAGTGACATTTACATTCTGGCATGGGGAACAAATTTCTTGGAGTCTTCTGGCTAAGCATATTTTTAAGTTCGTCAAAGAAATGCAAAATGTTGAAAATCCTATTGCTATTATAGTTCATTCTAGGACATTTGGTACTATGACTGCCTTGAAAAAATATGTATTAAATACATACCTGGATGGCAGCTCGTCTTCCTGGAAGAGAATCCAGGATTGCACGTCCATGTAGGTACCAGAATTTTGATATTTTCCTTTGGCCTTTGCAAGCCATCTTTTCCATTACAGTTGAAGAAAGAAAACAGACAAACGATGGAGTGAAATGGAGGGCAGTCGCAGAGAAAAAAGGGAAATGGAAAATAGATCTTTATCTGTACGTCACAAGGGAGAGAAAAGTCACAACACTTTTTAAGAGACATCTCATGAAATGAACATACACCATGAAAGGACCTATCAGATTGGCACAGTTTGAGTGTAATTTATCAACTATTTCATCAATGATCAATGGAAACTGGAAATCAGTTGTGTAGGCTCCATGGACATTTGGATGCAGTTAGTTATGTCCTTAGACTCTCCAGGGTGTGTACTTAGGCACACGTCCTCGATCTGAGCACGTGGCTGGGCCCCTTCTCAGAGGCTTTCTACAGGACATTTTCTCCACTATTGTTTGCGAACAAAATAGACAGAATTCATCAACTATATGATTATTTCATTTCCCCTAACACTGTATTTTTTTGCCTCAAGAGTAAGACAAAATGTCTCAATTGCTCCAAAATAGTCCTTTAAAAATATGAAAATAGACCTAGTTAAAGGAATAATTCAATTATACAATAGAAATGACTTTATATGGTAGATGCCTACTGCTTGGTGTGTAGTGTGCAAAAGAGAAGCAACAGGTCGTGTGATCTGCCTCGTTTGTTCGTTCACTGTGGGGTCTATTTCCTTTTGCTATGAAGTGTTTTAAAAGCTGTATTTTCAGTGCAGTGGTCGTCTAAGAGAGAGGTAACCAGGGCATGTTTAACACCTCGCCTCCTTGACTCTTCACTTGTGTGCTTCATACTGAATACACTTCAAACTGTAAAAGTCCAAAACCAAATTCCACATTCTCACAGCTGCAAACCTATTCCTCCTTCCATCTTCGACACCTGCTTTTTTCCAGTTGCTCAGGTCTAAAATTTGGGGATCATCCTTGTTTCTCTCTTTCCCTCCTGCTGCTATTGGCTCTATATTTTAAAAAAAAGCTGTAAAATACCTGATAAGTTATTACCACTCTACACCTGCCTCCCAGTCCAGCTCACCATCAGCTCTCCCCCGAACTGTTCTGATCGTCTCACCACTCTCCTGCTTCCTTCCCTGAATACACGGGTCCCTCCAGCCTGCTCTCAACGTGGCAGCCAGAGCAGTTCTTACAAAATGTAAACCACATTGTGACACTTGAATGCCAGTGTTCAGAACTCTATAATGGTTTCTTCTCATCCAAAGTGAAATTCAGAGTCATCGCTGGGCCCTGAGGCCCTCTGTGATCTGCCACCTGCTGCTTCTCCAAGGTCATCTCCTACCACTGTCCCCTTTGCTCACTACCTGGCCTGTGCCGGCTTCACCACTGTGTCCCGTACATGACAAGCACACTCCTGTCTCAGCACCTGAAATGCTTTTCCTGCAGTTGTCTTCATGACTTGCTCTCTCACCCTCTAGATCCCTATTCAAGATCAGCCTATCAGAGAGAGCTTCATAGACAACCCTAAAGAAATAGGTCTCCTCCAAAAACACATTATTTCCTTCCCCTTTACTTTTTAAAAAATTTTCTTCATGGTGTTTATTACTGCCATACACACACAAATACATATACAAGAGGTATGTATTATATATACAGTTGACCCTTGAATAACATGGGTTTGAACTGCGTGAGTCCACTTATACGTGGATTTTCTTCTGCCTCTGCCACCCCTGAGACAGCAAGACCATCCCCTTCTCTTCCTTCTCTTCCTCAGCCTACTTAACGTGAAGATGATGAGGCTAAAGACATTTATGATAGGTGGAGTGCAGTGGCTCACGCCTATAATCCTAGCACTCTGGGTGGCCGAGGCTGGAGGATTGTTTGAGCTCAGGAATTCAAGACCAGCCTGAGCAAGAGGGAGACCCTGTTTCTACTAAAAATAGAAAAATTATCCAGGTGTTGTGGTGCGTACCTGTAGTCCCAGCACTCAGGAGGCTGAGGCAGGAGAATCCCTTGAGCCCAGGAGTTTGAGGTTGCTGTGAGCTACGATGATGCCACTGCACTCTACCTGGGAGGCAGAGCGAGACTTTTGTCTCAAAAAAAAAAAGTTTCTGATGATCCACTTCCACTTAATGAATAGTAAATATATTTTCTCTTGTGATTTTCTTAATAACAGTTTATTTTGCTAGCTTATTTTAAGAATACAGTATATAATGCATATAACATACAATATATATATAAATTGGCAAGGCTTCCAGTCAACAGTAGGCTATTAGTAGTTAAGTTTTGGGGAATTCCAAAGTTATAATGGATTTTTGATTGTATGGGAGAATCAGCACCCCTAACTCCCATGTCGTTCAAGGGTCAACTGTGTATTAGTCAGGCCCCCTACCCATTCCAGAGTATAAGCTGCATGATGGCAACTTTTTTTTCTTGGTTCCTCTCTTCCTAGCACATAGAACAGTATCTGGCACAGTAAACACTCTTTAAATATGTGCCAAATAAGAGAATAATGCAAGGCAGAAATGCCTCTCTGCACAACATGAAACTGCTCCATGCTGCATGGTCTCGGAGAAAAATGGCTCTGTGAAATACCAAAGAGCAAGGATTACTTTGCGACTCTTACTTGGCACACATCAGAAGGGAGAGGGTTGCACTAGGCTTAGAAGTCCTTGAAGGCTTCATGGTATAGATAAGACTTGTGCTCAGCTTGGGATGATGGGGAGTCATGACGGTCAGATGCAGGTAAGTGGAAGGATCATCAATCATGTGCAAACATCAGGAAGGCAGTGGGAACTTCACTCACTGATCCTGGGGGAAAACTCAGATTTCTCTAAGTGTATTTTAGAGGCATTTGCAGTGAAGTGTTGTTTGAAGCTGTCTGAGTGGCTATCTAGGAAATAGATAAAAGCAAGCACTGGACCTCAGGTAGTGGCCGTGTTTCACAGGCAGGGTGAAGGATCAAGCATTTAAGGAAACACAGAAGAGAAGACCAGACATGTTGAAAATCAGTAGAATAATATATGAGGTGCCAATGGAAGAAAGAACATTAAAAGAGAAAACTGTTTCAGACACTGAAGCAAACCCTTAGTAGAAGACCTTCCAGATGGCCACTGGACTTGGAACTTCAGAGGTCATTGGTAGACTTAAGAGAGAGCAACTTAAATGATGGCAAGTAGTGTGAGCTGGATGGAACAGGCTGGACGGAGCATGTGGGAAAGAGAGGTGGCTGATGTGACAATATGTTCATGGCATTAGGCAGCAAAAGGACCAAGGCGTCGTAAATGCCATGAAGGGGGGTGGGATGCAAGAGTAGAGGGATCTTTGCTTCTAAAGGGCAAAATGGAGCGTTCTCCTTTCCTTCCATGTGCTGAGGCTCAGAAGAACTGGGCAGCTCCTCGCAGAGTCCCTCAGCTTCCTGTCCTCTTCTTCCTCTTCTCCAACATGCCTGTGCCCACAGATCACACTTTACCACCATTGCCACTTTTAGTGACAGAGTTCCACTTACAGACAACAGGACAGTCAGATTCATCTTCCACTAACTTTTCTCCTTTTTCCGCCTTGACAGTCTTTCAGTACAGATCCCATTGTCTTCAGGTGAAAATGTCACTCTGCACAGCATCAAACTCTCACAGCGCGACACAGCCCTGTCTTGCACGGAAAAAAGGAGGGATCTATAAAATAGCTAAAAGCATTCATTCCCTTGCAACTCTCAATGAACTCGTGAATTATGAGTGACAGAGCCAAATGAGAGCATGTCGGAAGCTTAGACTGTAAACAGGTGTCTGCAATCCACAGACTTAACTCATTATGCACCCTAAGGGTTGCCTTAGCAAAACTGTTACCAGTCTGTTAAAACAAATTTTTGTTTCTTCTTCATATCACGTGGGGTTTTTTTGGTTTCTATTTTTGTTTTTCCCTACACTGATGATATGTGCAGGAACATAAACATGACGGATGAGAACACTGAAGAATTTGTTAATAGGACTGAACATAGGTAGGGCTGCGGGGAAGGGGCTATAAGGAAGAGAGGAGTTTCCTCACTGTTCTGAGCTCTCCAGGTTGAGATCATCAATCTTTGTGTTCAGTTCTCTTTAAAGGTGGACAGTCACAGTAAGAACAGCTGAGAAAAGTTCTCATGGAGCAGGTGGCAGGTTCCCATGGAGTCAGGTCACTGCTGCTCCCTTGTTCCCAGCTAGAAAACCCTGAAAAGGGAAGATGTCATCTCCATCTGTGTATCCTCACATCAGCTGTCACAGTACCAGGCTCCCTTTAGATGCTCAGTGAGTGTTTGCCAATTTCCCCATCTTACCCAATCAAAGCAGGTTGGCGCTGGAAGTTACTTGGAGTGCACTAGTTCTTGGTTCTCAACTTTAACATGCATATGAATCAGCTGGGGCGATTTGATCACCCAGAGCAGTTCTGATCCTATGGTTCTGGGTGAGGTCTGTGATTCTGCATTTCTCAGAAATTCCAAGGGATGCAGGCATGCTGGTCTGCGGACCCTACTTTGAGTAACAAGGATCCGGTAGAGTGCACCTCCTATGGGGGCTGCCCCCTTATGGGAGGGGAGTTAAGGGGGGGTGCCCAGAGTCACAGGATGATCATAGCTCATCTTCCTACAGTGTCAAATACAGTTGAAGATCGTTTAAACGATATTTTAAAAAAATATTTAAAGATTTATTATGAAGCAGAATTCAAAATTGGATTAAGAAACGCAAGAAAAATGTAAGGGATTTTTTTTCTTTTTTGAGTTGAGGTTTCTGCTTTCAGGGTATACCTCAAGTTGGCCGCCAGGGAATGCATTCCTTGTCTGCTCTTAGGGGCACTTTAAAGGAAAAATTCCAGAAGCACAAATCTAGTCCTGATGAGCAAATGGGGAACCAGGGAGGTTTAAATAGCTAATTAACCTAATTATAATATTGATGACAACAGGAGACATTTATTGGGCTTTTACTATGATCCAGGCATGGTGCAAAATATGTACACGACCACATTGACTATTCACAGCAGGCTTTGAAGTACATATTGTTGTTGGTCCCACTTCAGACCTGAGGAAACTGAGGCTCAGAGCAGCAGAGTAGCTTGCCCCAGAACATCCAGCTGACATTAAAGTCCCTGCTGTCAACCACAGTGATTTAGGGCTTTCTGAAGCAGGGACAGCCGGTGCTGGAACCAGACTCTCTCGCTCGTGTCGGGGCTTGGTTTACAAAACGGCACTGTTTTCCACGGAGGAGCTGAGATAAAGCTGGTGGATGCAATTTGGCAGCACCTGGTGTTTCCAAAGAATGTCTTTGAAAATTACAGAAATGTGACCTATAGGAATCTCAACATGTACTCACTCCTTCCTTGTTTCTTTCATGATGACAATAAGCAGATTAACTGTGTTTTCTGTTCGGTAACTGAGCCATGGTTCTAGGCTCATAGAAAAATCAATACTTTCTCACTAATGTGTACTTCTCCTGCCAAGCAGCCATCAGAGTTGAAGGAAGATGGTGTCTATAATGAGCTTTTATGAATTGCATTAGTAGGTGAACAGTTAATGGGTTTCCTTCCTTACACAAATGGAATTAATAAGAGAATGGAATTAATAAGAGTAGTACCAGGAGGGTTATAAAACATGAATTCTCTACTTCTATGCAATTCAACTCAATGTTCTAGAAGCTTTCCAGGAAAATATTCCATAGTGCTTTTATATGCTTGCGATACTACTACTTTGATATTTGTGATACCAAATATTCACTGAACTCACCTGGGGACAAGGACAGACATGCCTACTGCCTACAGGTATACCCAGTGGCCCACAGCATTTGCAACGATAGCAATAGCCAATTTCTGCTATGCATTAGGCCCTCTGTTCTATAAAATAAACCTAATTCTCTCCTCTTCCCTATAATTAATCCCTGACATTGGCAAAAATGAGAAATTCTGGATCATTTCTATTAAGTGGGACTTTGTAGAGGTTTGGGCTTGGAGGACGCCAACCAGCTTTGAAATGATACAAGCTGACATTGCCAGATCCCAGGGTAAGCGGAACCTCGAAAGTTTTATATCTCTCTCCTTCAAGCTAATAACCATTAAGCATATGCTATAGAAAAAATATTATCTGAACCACACAAATAACATCACTTAGTATATTATTTCATATCAATCGCTAAGAATATGTTCAACTTAACACAGTTCATTATCAAGAAATACAGCAGGAGCTGAAAACACCACATAAGGCAGTTCAAAACACCTCCCCTCCCCACCCCCCACCTACGCCCCGTGAGTGATACGCAGAAGATTCCACGAGAAGGCTTACCAGTGCTCTGTGCTGTCTGGCAGCAGCAGGAAAGCAGTACACAGAACGTGTGAGGGAAAGAAGGAGAGGGTCATAGCATCCCTTTTCCATGTGAATGGCAGGTGTAGGCATTTCTAAATCTTAATCTGAGATTTGATTGAGGGCTTCAAGGAAGCTGCCCCATGGGGAACTCTCTCATCTAGACTAAAATCTACCATATGCAATCTATCCTCCATGCTAACCCTTGACCTATTCTTCCTGTTATTTTTGAAATAGAAATATGTCTTAGATGGATAACATGTTCAATTCCTCTCAAATCACTATGAAATACTTCTAGAGACGTCCCTCCTAGGGTAACGGGGGAAAGCTGTGTTTTCTTAATGAACAAGGACATTAGTAAACAGCCACATGTCTCACCTTCTTTCCAGTGTTGGGGAGGGCAAGACTCTATCGCGCAGGCCACTGTGATAGCCCATTATTACAACACAAAAGCCAGACACGTAGCAACACCTGAGAGTCCACTTCCCTTAGAGCACACCCTGCAGGTGAATTTATTTTATTGATCAAACATATCTTGATATCATTTACTGGCTTGGATATGGTGGGAATTTTTTTTTAAGTAAGTACTTAAAAAATGCAGAGGCAAGCAGCTACAATATCTCACTCCCTTCAAAACCATAAGTGGGTTTACCAAATCCTTTTTAAAAGATGTGCATTTCCCAGGAAAGTATGTTGTAATACTATGGTAGGCCAGAGTCCTAAGGAATGTTTTTGTTTTTACCAGATGCAGCTGATACAAGGAGGCTTGAGTTTCATGAAATGCTGGTCTCTCTACTCATCCTCACTGGTCGTCAAAGATCTGATGGTTTCAAGTTTAATCATAGATTAAATTCTTGAAGATCAGTTTTTTTCTTAATATGAATTGTATAGTCTTAGCTACTAAAATCAAGTCTGGAAGGCATGAGGTTTGATCAGGGTAATCAAATCAAATGATGCAGGCAGGCTAGGAGCAGGTACCACATTGCAGAGAAGCAGAAAAACAGGCGGCCAACCCACTCTTTCAGAACCACCTACTGGGGATCCCAGTGACTGTACTAAGTTGCAGTAGTGTTTGTCTGGAATTGAACTCCACAGAGGTAGCCATGGGTGCAGGAGCAGACAGACTGGTATCTTGCCTTGCTAAGGCTTGTAAGAATTGCCAGACAAACCAATTTGCCTTTTAAACTGTGGCTTTCAGAGGACTGATATCCTCCAGGAGCAGTAGGCGCTGTGGTCATGAGACGGAGGCAGCATTCCCCCGCGCAGGGAGCTTTTATCTCTCCTTAGTGATGACAGCTTTATGATTTTACTGTGAAAATCCAACGGAAGGTAGCTTTACAAAATCCACAGTCTTTTGAGATATTTCCAAGAGCCATGGCACAGGAAAGAGGAAGCATATTATGAAGTAGACGCTGGATAAAACTCAGGAGTGAAAAATGAGATGTCATTACTTTCAGGGAAATTGACTTCTTTGCCTCGATTCATCCTTTTGCATCCTCCAATGTGATTTATTGTATCTCTTTATTCATAATGGAGCACATTGTGGAAGTTGCTCTTTCTGCAGTAGAGACCTGAGCATTTTCTGCTCAACATCTCTCTGGGCAGTTGTAGGGCCATTGAGCTGCGATGTTGGCACTCTGTGTAGGTGGAGGTTCCACCTACCCCTTATTATCACTGCAAGTCTTGTCTTCATTTGGAGAAGAACTGCCTTTTGTTTTTAAGGGAGTTTGTTTTGCATTCAGGTTTCAAAGATAAATAAGCTGAGGATGACTCTGCACTCCACAGAATCTTTCCGGTATAGTCGTATCGGTCCACGGGGCACGGGCAAGTTCATCCCCAAATCCGGCAACCCTGCATGAGCTAAATGCAATGTCTCCTTCCTAACTGGTGCAGCAGTTAGGGAGGCAGCAGAAGAGAGAGTTATCATTCTTCAAAATCGTCTTCCCCCGCCTCTCACATTGATTCTTTTCTCTCTGTGTTACTTTGTGCTCAAACATTTTTCCTGTAATTTCTTTCTGCCTGGCTCTGATTGTGCAAGCTCTTTTCTTCTCTGTGAAATGCTCTTCTTTATCACTTCCTCGTGTTATTATTTCTACTTAGACTCTGCTCATTCTTCCCAAAGATCATTAACTCATTTCTACCTCCTATTCTTTCAAAATTCTAAAATCCTCCTTTGCCCATTTCCTTAACTCTTTCACTATTTCCCTTTTAGATCCAACATAAGTCAAAATGACAAGAGTCATAGTTACCCTATGTTGAAGGCTTCGGTGTTTCGTGACACACTGGGCTACATGTTTCACACTTGGCATCTCCTTTAATTCCTGCAAGAGAGGATGGTGTCATGTCCTTTGAATGGATGAGATTCAGGGTGGTTCGTACAGTGAGTCCCTGGCAAAGCCACTGGTCCAGCGCAGTTTATCTGGCTCCTGGTATACAACAGAAGACATGATGTGCTTAATTAGGAAAGATAACTCATAGGCCTGCAGTGAAATTTGACAAATATTTATACCATTTCATTCAGGACCATTCACTGATGCATATCCACTGAGCAAATAAATTTCTTTTGCTGAAATCTGTCAAGAAGTATCTACTGATACTGATCTCAAGAAACTCATAAACTTAGGTATTATGGGTAGACAAGTAGAGGATTAGGAGAAGGAAGAGGGGAGGAGGGGACAACGGAAGCATCTAGGAGAGGAAAAAAAATGACAAGAATTGACTCCTCCATGCTTTTAAAGCCTCTGCTGCAGCTGAGCTCCCCGAAGCCTGGGGCCTTGATGGGAGGGAGATGGGGGAGTGTGTGAGGGGGAGCTGTGAGTGTGTATATATATATATATGTGTGTGTGTGTGTGTGTATCCCTTTGTTACTTTTTTAAATAATGGGAATACTAGTGCCATATATCTCCTAATTTTATTGTAAGAACTAAATGAACTAGCATACTTTAAAATGCTTCATGAAGTATGAAACACTTTCCAAGGAAGATTATGATTAGCATCATTATTTTTATTATTATTAACTCTACTAACTTCAAAACACTTGATTTCCCCTATTGGCTAATTCTAAAGAGGTTTGCTTTCACTCTGTTTCTTCCCAGTATCTTTATAATTGCTATTTTGCTGCCACATTAAAAAAATGTGTGTGTGTGTGTGTGTGTATATATATACATACATATATATATATATGTATATATATATATATATATATATATATATATCCTGGGGCTCAGTTCTGTGTTTTGAAAGCTTTTGATTCCCCTAGGCTGTGGGGGAACCCAGCCTGCTCAGACACCTTTGGCACAGCTCCACGTAAAACCCCGACCCCGCTCCTGTCTGCAGATCCGTGAGAGAGGTTCTGAGATGTCATAATGAGCCCTCAACTGTCAGCTTCCAATTCAGTGGCAGCTTTTGCCTAGCTTTGAGCAACCACTGAAAACCCCAGAGTGTCTGATCTTCCAGTGTCCTGACTGCCAGCTTGAAATTGCTTTGGCCTTTTTCACTTCTAAAACCACTTGTACTTCCAGGTGTTAAGCAGACCTGCAGTATCCAATGGGGTGGAGTTATAGGACACATACACACCCACCCACACACACACACACACACACACACACACACACACATCTGTGGACACCCAGAGATTGTCGTTGTTGTGTCCACCGGGAGCAGATGGGCGTGCTTAACAAGAGAATAGGATTGATGCAGGAATTAAACTGAGGGCAGTAAGTGAATTAGTGGGCCAGATGCATTAGGCCTAAAGAGTCACAGGCTGCATAGCTGCAAGTCACGTGGCAGAGATGAGTGTGGGCATGAGCTGCTCTGGCAGGGCTTCCTCTGGGAAATGGAACATCACTGTGTTCACTTTTACAAATGCACATGTCATAGAAAATAAACATATCCACATGCTGTCTTCCCTTCTGAAAAAAAACAAAAAACAAACATAAAAGTTAACATTTTTATTTCCTTCATTTGTTCAGAATAGGCAGTGCTGGCCAGGAAAGAGAAATGCTGAAAAAAGAGCTAGAATTACAGAGTATCTGGCAATATTAGGTGTATTTCCATTATTGTTCAAGACATGAAAATAATAAACTATTCACAGAAGAACTCCAAAGGCAAGTATATTCTGCTTTGAGAGTAACGCCTGCCACCATTTCCTAGGCTGCTCTCTGGCCATAGAATATTCTATATGGTGGTGGCTCGACTTGAATTTTGACGGTGATGATAATGAAAATTCCCATTAATATAATTTCTTTATTTAAGGTTAGTACTGGATGTTTGCAGCCAAATGCAAAATATGAGAATTTGACAAATATATTGTTCTGCAGGTTTTAGTCATTAATACAATGAAAACGTAGGATGAAACCCAAAGTCTTATTTAGGTAGGAAATTATGTGCCTTTCAATCTTTAAAAATGCAGTTTCTTTTTACTTCTTTAGAGAAAGAAAAGTGGCTCAAACTCCTTAATACATCATTGTAAATAATTATTCTTCTGGCCTTTTTATTAGTGGGGTTTAGTTTATAGTTTTATGGCAAGAATAATGTTTATAGATTGGCACAACCTAAAAAAAAATCACCTTGTTTAAAAGCGACCTACCATTCAAATACCATCATTTTGGCAATGACCACCTTCTAAACTTATCCTTCTTAATTGTGGGCATTAAGCCCATAAATAAGAGGGCTGGAGGGGGGTTACTTCCCCGAGAGGAGAAGCCTTGGAGAAGTGAATGGAAAATGTTGCCTCTGTTTAGCATGAATGGGCCTGGGATTTAAATAACATTCTCAGGCCAGATAAATAGTTTCTCTTTGGCTTAGTAATCATGCATTGCAGTCAAATATTTAAGTGAAATGTTTTCTGGCTTTCCTCATTTCGTCTTTGATCTCTGCTGTATTTAGGCTCATCAGCTTCATCAAATAAAATATCTAGTTCATACCTTTTGGTCTACGTAAGAGAAGCAAATGTGCTGTAAGAAGTTGGGAGTACATGTAATTGAGGGTTTTGCTTTACACACACACACACACACACACACACACACACACGCACACATATCCTGAAACACTGGAATACCCTGGAATGATAAAAGTAGTTGCTGGTTGGTGACTGCATCATGAGCCATTGTGATTACCTCATTATTCTTTTCTTCCCTCTGTTTTCAAGCTATTCTGCAATGAATATTCATTACTTATATAAAAATGAAGTATTTTAAAGAAACATATTGCAAAATTCCTTTGAATTCCTTATGAGTAATGATTTGCCTTTTTCCACTTTGAGAAACTGGTGTTTTTGACCCCGTATCTGTCCAGCCCCAAAGTCCCAGTGTCCACTCCGTGAGAGTTCAAGAAAGACAGTCTTAAAGAAAGCTTTCAGGCACGTATACATCCGTGACAGGTAATAGCCGAAGTCAGAGGAGCAGAAAGGAATTGCAATTCTCTCTTTTGTTTCTCCTCCTATGTGACCTTCAGGCAAGGTGAATCAGTACGGCTCTGATATCACTCAATAAAATGGTAGGTTATTTTATGGGCAGGATTAATTTGCAGTAGGGAAGGTGGGGACTCAAGCTAGACATTTGAGCAAAGGGAGACAAATAGAATTTGCCCTAGAATCGTGCTGTGCAAGGGGACAGCCTCATGCTGCCTTAATTACATGCTGTGTGTCTTTTCAGTCCTGTACAGGTGATCTTTTCTAGTCATAGCAATAGATCAAATCTAAAGGAATAAAGAAGAGACTCTTATTTGTCACCTCGAAAGTGCCTAGCGATAGTCTTTGCCATGTCTATAAGGACGGATTAATCGAGCATGACAAGACTGCTCATACAACTAGAAGTGGATCATGAAGAAAAAGCCAGGCTGAACCACTAATTTTATTAATAATCTTAGCTAGACTTTTCCTAGACTTTACATAATAGCCTTTCAAACAGTCACCCAAAATATTTGCATTTCCTAGAAATTGCACCACTGATTATAAGCATTAAATCAGCATTCTTTTATATAACCCATCATAGATGATTGCCTGGGTTGATGCACTGGACATGCAGTTATTAAAAAGACTTATTTATAATACTACCTTTTCCTAGTAGTAAAGTCTTATAAGGTTCCCAGTTAATCTTTACAAAAGGAAGAAAGCTGGTGAGTTGGTATTTTCCTCACCTCATCAAGGACTGTGTTAGGGGTCTTTAACTCTAAAGTCCATTTTTAATCCAAATGTCTTAGAAAGATCAGCTTCTGAACCTGTAGCATTACAGCTCTGAAGCCAGTGTGTGTTCTGCCCTCCCCCCTTGCTTTCCTTCTGTCCCTCCCACTAAATGACATAAATGACTAAGTGGGTAGAAGGAGTGAATCTTATGCCCACATTTTATCATGGTTGTTTTCCTTTTTGCTTCACCAAACATTCCTTTTTCCCTTTCAACTGAGTTGATTGATGACATGAGAAGATTTGGAAGCCATGCTTTTCCGTACCTGGGTGGCAGAACCACTCAGTGAAGGTGAAGGCAGCAGGCAGTGTCTGCTCAATGAAGGAGCAGGTGTTCATGGCCATTGCCATTTTTGATCTTGGGACTGGCCTTGAGATTCAGTGAGCTCACAGGAGGCCCACGTGTGGAATGTGGCCACCGTTATTGTTGTGTTGATCAGCCTGTGCCAAGCCACGAGCTTGGGGGACACACGCTGATTTGTGTGCTGCAGCTGCCAGCATGTGATGACTGTGCTGCCACATATCCTTTGCAGTCCCTGGGGCTATGATGAAACGCCAGCTGTGAGGTAATCCTCACCAAAACGGGATCCTTGCTGCTTTGGATTCCCCAGGTGATTAAAGGAGTGCTGGAAAACTTGAGGGCATGCTTTGTCATCCCGCTGTAGCTCTGTTGCGGAAAGAGCCTGAAGACATAGGGGGCTAAAGTCACAGCCTACAGCTTCCCTGGGGCTGAGGGGACCATGCT
Source organism: Lepilemur ruficaudatus (assembly GCA_963574885.1). Lineage (NCBI taxonomy): Eukaryota > Metazoa > Chordata > Mammalia > Primates > Lepilemuridae > Lepilemur > Lepilemur ruficaudatus. Next base: position 30,899 of record CAUYRT010099030.1, on the reverse strand, counting down.
GCTTGTCTTCTGACGCAGTGGTCTCCAACCTTTTTGGCAGCAGGGACCAATTTCATGGAAGATAATTTTTTCTGTGGACCCAGGGGGGCCAGGGGTATAGTTTGGGTTGATGCAAGCACATTACATTTATTGTGCACTTTATTTCCATTATTATTACATTGTAATATAGAATGAAATAATTATACAACTCACCACAATGCAGAATTAGTGGGAGCCTTGAGTTTGTTTTCCTGCAGCTAATGCCGCTGCTGATGCGACAGGAGGCAGAGCTCAGGCGGTGATGTGAGCGATGGGGAGCGCTGTACATACAGATGAAGCTTCACCTGCTGCTCACGTCCTGCTCTGCAGCCCGATTCCTAACAGGCCACGCACCGGCACTGGTCCACGACTCAGAGATCCGAGACTGCAGTTCTGGAGGATGAGGATGGCAAGGCCAGTCAGGATAACGTTACTTCCTGCTATGAGATAAGAGAGAATGCTCTTCCAGGAGTACACATCCCCAGATCATCCAGGACAACAGCCTGGAGGACTGGGTGGGAGAAGGGAGGATTTCCAAATCACGTGCTTAAAATTCCAGAATTTAAAACCATGCCTCTTATCCAAATGATATTTCCCCGGGATTTACTGGAAGTTGCATTTCCCAATAGCTGCATTGAAGGCTTCATGACAAATGCTAAATTTCGGAGTAATTATAATCATTATCAGTGTACCCTTGGCCAAAGCCAAAGGCACCTTGATCATTTGTTAGTGAGAGCTAACAAATGGGGCTGAACAATTTAGTTGTGATTAAACACGGCCACCTGCTTATCAACCGTTTGAGGCTAAGGGCTTATCAACCGTTTGAGGCTAAGGGAAGTAGGTGTCCTCATTTGACCATTCACACACCATAGTATGCCCTGCTAACCTTTCTGAAAGTGGCCATCTGTAAGTGTAAAGTTCACTGCCAAGCACCTGTACCTGTGAGCATAGGTTCTAACTGAGCTGTGGCCTCCAAAGAAATCCTCAGAATCACTATACATTTTGCCTCTAAGAGCATAGAACCACCTTCATATCTTATATACTCATAATCAAACTAAATATATATGCTTGAATTAAAGTTTCCTTCCTCTTAAAGCAGTTATGAATGTAAACAGTTTATGAATTTGAATTTGCAGTGATTTTACTCCAAGTCCAGATAACATTTTAAGGTATTGAGAATGCTCTAAGACCTGAGAGCAGAGCAACACAATGAGGTTCTCGCCTTTCGTGTTTTCCTAAGTATTCAGTGATTAGATTTATTTTAGCGCTTGTGACGTGGCAGCACGGTTGGCACCAGACAGCGTGCTGACATGCTGCCTGCAAGACCCATTGTCTCCAGTTCAGGCCATCTAAGACCGCTGTGAAAATTACCTTCCTTGCCAGCCACTGTGATCTTGTCACTCCTGCATTGCAGGCTCCCGACTGTTTCCTAAAGCCCGTCGCAGCAGCCTTGGCCTCCTCACTGCCACCGCCCAGCCCTTCCAGAACCGCAGATTCTCCCCGATCTCCTAGTCAAACTCTTTTGCACCAGCTATTCTCGGATGCCTTTGACACAATCCGACACTTGCGATACCTTGCTTTCCCTAGTACAGTTTACCAAAATAGAACGAGGACACTCACAAACCAAAGTCTCCATCTAGTGTGTGCTGGCTCCCTCCGTGCCTAACCTACAGAAGTCAGAGCAGAATACACCGGAGTGAGACCTGCATGGTGACTCACGCTTTCCGTATTCTGCGTGGGCTACCAGGCCACCTAATGTTAAAAGTTTCTCCAGGGGAAGTTTCTAGAGGAAGAAGGAACTATTCCAATATGATTTTAAGCACCATCTTTTAAGGATGTTTTAACAAAATAAAAGAGACAGAATTTCTAATGGCAAAAAGTGCCATAATACGAGGAGGCAACTAAAATGAGGGGTCGATTTTGCAGGTAAGCAACGTGGAACAAAGTGTAGGTACAGATCGGTTTTTAACTCACATCCATTCATGCATTTATTCATCTATTTAACAAAAACATATCAAGAGGCTCTGTTGAGTTATTTTTTAACCCCTAGAATTCAAAAAATTTTGAAAATGGCTCTTATTCTCCTAACAAAATGATCTATTGGTTCCAGGGAGGAAAGAACATACAAGGTACAGTGGGGGTGTCGCGAACTGTAGTTGAGGGGGCATCTCCATTTAAGCCATTTTGCTTTAGGAAGTTTACTTCTTTTAAATACTGTTTAAGACTCATGGTTTATGGTAAAAAAAATTTTTGGTCACATTTTATAATAATATTAGTCTCTTTGCAGTTGGACTTTTGCACAATTTTTCGGTTCATTTCTCAGATCTTTGGATCTCTACTGTGTATGGAGCACAACTAGGCTTCATGCTTGAGCCTGAAACCATGGCTGGTACCTACGCAATGCAGAGCCTGGGCTCGACACAGGGACCAAAGCTTGATTCACTTTCAATCTTGCGTAAGCTGGCTGATTGCCACGGTCCTGGGGAAGGGTTTCTGTCCCCTGGAGTGGAGTCACGCTGTGATCTATTATAGTGTCTAGTTGCATGGAAAGCATCGCTTCACACAGAGGAAGGGTGCTCGAGCCCTGCCAGTGTGACGAACCGCCAGCAACGGAAAGGGCAGTCCAGTGGTGTGGGTGACTGTTAAAGAGCCGGAGCCTGGATCCCACTGAGGCACACCCAAAACTAATGGTGAAACTTGGGGGAATTCCCTGAACCTTAATCACTTTTTATCTGAACTTCCTTTACCAACTGGAGAATATTGCTGCAAACATGTGTTTGTTACTAATAAGATGTACATAGTAGGGCTTCCCAGCAACTACAGAAAGAGTATGTAGTTAAACATTTCACAGATGACAGGAGGAAGATGTTAATTTGGCCATTTGTATAGAGGATTTAATGTGTGCTGAGTGAGGTACCTAACACCGTTTGGGCAATGGTGGCATTAGATAATGATGAGAAAGAGACCCCTACCCACTGAGTAGAGCAACTCAACGGGTTACTTAAAATAAGACATAAGTAAAGGAAATTAGAGGGTTTCTGCATAATTAACTACAGAGTATACCAGGAGTGCCATGTAGTATGGCTTAATTTTCTTAGATTTTACTTAAAGTCAATTTGTATAAAGGTCTGGAAGGCTGACTTAGCTAGCAAATAATTGCATTTTTCTACAACTGCAAAACGTATCTGTTTCCAACTGTATGATCATAATGAGCAAAGAAAGCGTCAACTCATCATGTAAGTGAAAATAATGATGTAGCCACACAGGTTGGTTGTCTACCTCTACTGTGCCAAGCACACGGCTCAATTTCCAGTCCAACAGCCTGCAAATACAAAGTACTTTATTTTACAAATGAAACCAAGGCTCACAGGGGCTAAGTTAAGTGCCCCAGGTCACATAGTTTCATGTCCTATATTAATGGTTCTAAGAAGTTAAAACTTACACTTAAAAAAAGAGAGAGAAAAAACTAATTTGCAGTAACCAGCATTTCAAACGCTTGTTTGACCAAAACACTTGTTTCTTCATGAATTAATTTTTTGCCAATATTTACCTTTCTCAGCTGCCTCAGCAAATACCTATCTTCTACTCCCCCAGTCTTGTCCAAAATGGAAAGACTTTGGGAAATCCCGACACAATGAAGCGATGGTACCAGCAGACTTACAGCTGTAGACTGCCTTACTATGTCATCAAAGCCCTTGCCTTTAATTCGCACCCACATTTCATAATAATCATGTGAAAGTTATTGCTTTAAAAAAACTGATGAGGAAATAATCTCAGAAGGCCAATTTGAAATATTTTTAGCTGTTTTAAGTCCAAATTTAAATGATAGGTTATAATCAGTTTTAGGTGTCCCTGGACTAGAAGTCAAATAGTTAATTTCAAGTGAGAAGTTTAGCGTGCGTTTTCTCTCTCTCTTGTCTTTCAAAATTGTAGATTCATAGGCATTACGTAGGTTGTAGGTCGTGCTCATGGGAGACGAGTTTGGTTTTAAGAAAGGCACTGCACAGTGTGTCTGATGGGTTTCTCAGCAAATCCCACCTCCTCTGCTTACGGTGTTGGTTGCTTTAACTCTTAGTCACACTTAAGAGAAATGGTTGTGAGTCACATCGAAGGTGCCTGGGGCTGGGGATGAATGTGGTGTGCATTTCAGAGACAATCAGAGCAGCCTCTGCCTCCCCAGCCCCCAAGCCAGGAGGAAACGCACCTGTTCTCCTTTTTTCTGTGGAACCTGCCACATGTGCATGCCTGTACCTTCAGCATCATGGATACAAGTGAGACTGCTTTCTATGCTGATTCAGTCCTCCAGGGATGAGAAACATGTCCACGTGAGAAACATGGTCCACAGAAGGCAACACACAGAAGTCCTATAAATGATACACTGTGTTTCAGCCGAGCAATTGGCTGCTTAGGGTGACTCACTGTCAGCCTCAGAGGTAGGGACAGGATTGCAGCACCTGCTGATTTTCTCTCTTCCTGTGCCATTTACCTTTCTCTCTCTTTCCTCTAGCCAGCTATCCACTGATCTTTTTAAATGCATCTTAGCACTTTATAATATTATCAGGAGGTAGAGATAAAGTAAATTTTGACAGTCAAAGCCGGTTAAAAGGGATTTGTAAATAATATTGAATGTAGCTGTGCTGATTTGTCCACACTTTCCTCTGTACTGTCACAGCCACTCAGAATGTACCCATTCTCATGACTCACCCACTAAAGGAAATGTGTAACTTTGAACTGGGCATTTAAACTCACATTACTTTGTTTTATGGAGCATTTTTCCTTCCCTAGTTTCTTTATGTGTAAAATGAAGAGGCTTGTGTAAAACTTTTTAAGGTCCCTCCTGCCTTTTTCTCTGATTCCATAAACTATCATAAATCCATATCTTCATTTGAATGTTATTATGCTCATTTTGGAAGTTACAGTAATTAAAACGAAGAACATAGTACGATCAAGGCTAACATCTTGCAAAAACTAACTTGGAAAGTTGAAAGGGGTAAATTCCTAGACCCAAGCATAAAGAAAATGCCAGAACATTTGCCACAGGGTAGGTCTAATTTGGCCTGCAGGCAGTCAAATCAAATGCAAAATAAAATGAAATTTAAACATTGAGTGAGGTAAATTACCTTTGGGAGGACGAGGAAGACGTTTTCATCTTGGGACCTGCACTGGATCTTGGGGCACACGGTGCTGGATCTAGTGCTACACCACAGGTCCAGGTTTTATGCATCTTTAAACTGCACTCTTTTTTTTTTTAATTATTTCAGCATATTATGGCGGTACAAATGTTTAGGTTACGTGTGTTGCCTTTCCCTGCCTTTCCCCCCAGAGTCAGAGCTTCAAGCATGTCCATCCCCCAGATGGTGCACATCGCACTCATTATGTACGTATATACCCATCCCCTCCTCCCCCCTCCCATCTGCCCGATGTCTGATAAATGTTGTTCCTATATGTCCACTTAGGTGTTGGTCAGTTAATACCAATTTGCTGGTGAGTAAATGTGGTGTTTATTTTTCCATTCTTGGGATATTTCACTTAGTAGAATGGATTCCAGGTCTGTCCAGGAGAATACAAGAGGTGTTTCTTATAGCTGAATAGTACTCCATGGTATACATATACCACATTTTATTAATCCACTCATGTATTGATGGGCACTTGGGTTGTTTCCACAACTTAGCAATTGTGAATTGTGCTGCTATAAACATTCGAGTGCAGATGTCTTTTTTATGGAGTGTGTTTTGTTCTTTTGGGTAGATGCCCAGTAATGGGATTGCTGGATCAAATGGTAGATCTACTTGTATTGCTTTAAGGTATCTCTATATTACCACAGAGCTTGAACTAGTCTGCAGTCCCACCAGCAATGTAGGAGTGTTTAAACTGCACTCTTAACTGACTCTTCTCCAGATGAATGATGTGCAGTGACAGCACTTCAGTAAAATCAATGCCGCACTTTTATCTCAATGACAAATTAGATAGATGGTATCTCTGGGGTCACTGTAGTTCAGATATAAATATGTTTCAATCTAGTTTGTCTTTTTTTTTTCTTTTGCTAAAACTTTCTCATGGGGCGCAGGGGGAAGGACAGGCTTCCATGTCAGCTTAGTGCCCTCACACCCTGCTCCCGATTGTCACGCATCCAGAGGATTCACCCACCCACCGGTTGATGCCATCTAGATGGTCTATAGTTGGCAGAGCCTCTGAGCTGCAGAGAAGCACCCAGAATGCAGAGAAGGCGGCGCTGTGTGATTGATGTCTGCTCCAGCCCTTCCCCCACGGCTGATTCAGGCTGAGGGAATGTGTTTGTCTTGCTTCAAAGAGACGGTCTTTCCTAATACAGTCTTGCTTTACTACTCCACCCGGCTGCGCCTTTTTTTTTTTTTTTTTGGTTCCTTTTCTTTTTTTAATCCATGTAATCCTGTTTTCCTGAGGAGCCTTATTAATAACTTCTGGACATTCCCCCACTAATCCTCGCAAAGTCTAAAAGTCAGATCTGTAGCGAGTGACACTGTTTAAAGCAAGGCAAACTGAGGCACAGGTGGAAGAGGAAAGGATTCAGTCCCAGACCTCCAGGTACCAAGCTCAGAACTTGGCTCCCCAGTGAGGCCTGCCTGCTCTTCTCCTGGTTGAGGAAGAACAGAGCAAGATGGATTTCTTCAGGAAGCTACTAAGTGGCATAATCTAGCCAGTCACCTGGGCTCAAAGCCTGCCTAAGCCTTTTGCTGCCTGCATGACCACAGAAACGGTAGGCAGCCCCTCTGTGCCTCAGTCCTTTTCTATAAACTAGGGATGATATTAGCACCTGCTTCCCAGAGCACAGGTGAGGCACTGTGAGCTGATGTCTGCCCAAAGCTCTGCACAGCATCTGGACATAGACATGCCTTGTGTGGGTTTACTGTGCCTGTCACCCTCTGCATGGACAGAAATATCCACCACTGCCCTATGGGAACAGCAAGACCAGACTCTGAAGGCTCCGAGGCTGCCCTGGAGCCCTGGGTGCCCAGGGAGTAGTGTTGAAGCACTTGTGCAACCCTGAAGACCTGTTCAAATCCAGGCTAGCTCTTCCTTCAAGCACCCTGTCCTGAGTCACCTGCAGAACTGTCTTTCTCTTCTTACTGTTCCTTTCCCAACCAAGGTTTTATGATCAGTTTGATATAAGTCACACTCACTAATTGCCTCGCCCCCAGAACTGTTTAAATCTTAAAGACAGAACCCAGCCCCACGAAGATGGCCATGGACCAGAGCTCCCTCTAAGGCATATAGAAGCTTCCCATGGGCTACTGAGGGCACCGCCTTTGCCTCCTCTGCCTTTAGCCCCTGACTTTCCCCCACCTCTTCTCAGCCAGGGCCTCTACCCCAAATGTATAGGCACACACATGCAACACCCCCATCTCTTCCCTCCAAAAACCACTATCCCCACCACATACAGATCTCTAAGCTCAGGAATTTAGAAAGAAATCTGCCTTTGCAGACTCAAGGAACTGTGATTCAATCCAGTTAATGAGCTCCTACACCTCTGTCCACCCCTCCCCGCCCTCCCCCGTAACACCCCACCCTCCTGCTCTGACATTAGGAACCACTTGCTGGCTGTGTGACTTTAGAGAAATGACATTGTTTCTTTAGTGTGTTTCTACATCAAGGAAGTGGAGATAATAAAGCCTGCCTTACTTGGAGGTTTGGAGAATTAGATGAGCTAATAGCACGCATGGCATTTAGCACATTTTCTTAGTCCATTTGGGCTGCCATGACAAAATACCGCAGACTGTGTGGCTTAAACAATGCGCATTCATTTCTCACCGTTCTGGAGGTTGGAAGTCCAAGATTAGGTGCCTGCAGAGTTGGTTTCTGGGGAGGGCGCTCTTCCTGCGTCATAAACGGCTGCCTTCTCACGGGGTCACATGGGCTTTCCCCTGCATGCGCACCACAGCAGAGCTGTGTCTCTTCCTCCCGTTATAAGAACACCAATCCTGCTAGATTATGGCTCCACCCCGGGACCTCATTTGACCTTAATCACCTCCTTGAAGGCCCTATCTCCAAATACAGCTTTACAAGGGGCTAGTGCACCAACCTGTGAATGTGAGGGGACACAGTTCAGTCCCTAATACAGATCATAGGGGCACAGTGACATTTGCCCTTTCCTTTCCTGTGCTCCCTCCGTGCCCTGGCAGCTCCTTGGTTTCCAGTCATTAAATCCCGTGGGTGCCTCCTGGACTCCTGCTCAGAAGCAGCCCATTGACTGAGAGCTCCACAGCCCTGCTTCTCGCATAACGCTGGCCTCCGGATGACTGGGGTCCTTCGTGCTCCTGAGAGCACGTCCTGTCCTAGTGATGCCTGCTCTCGTGTGTCAGAAGACAAAATTGGAACAAACGTAGTTTCAAGAACTCATTGGCTTTTATTTGCAACTCTAGAATTAGACAACACCTCATTCTCTAAACCAGAATGTATGTCCCGCTGAGCCAAGTAGAGAGAGTTGGCTTTATAGGCAGAAAAGGGCTGGAAAAGCAGAAATAGGGAACAAAAAATGGATTGGTTGTTTCAAAGTGATTTTCCTAATAGGGTTAAAACAGAGGGGACTTGCTAGTCATGCAGGCCCAGGCACACCAGGCCCCTTCTGATTGGCTGTTGTGAATCTCCTGTTGTTTGGAAAACTGGCCCATTTCAAAGCTCAGTTTGATTACGTGGCACTTAGCACAGGTGACTCGAAGCTGGTTTGGTCTGATCAGCAAGGGCTTAGTGCAGGAGACTAGTTACAAACGACAGCCTCTCTTGGCTCAGACTGTAGGAGGCACATGTCTGTCGTCCCAGATACTCCAGAGACTGAGGCAGGAGGATCACTTGAGCCCAGGAGTTAGAAGCAGCAGTGAACTATGATTGTGTCACTGCACTCCAGCCTGGGGGACAGAGTGAGACCCCTTCTGTAAAAAAAAAAAGGCCTCCCATAAACTCTGTTTAACATGAGTCAATCATCACCTTAACACTCTTGGCCACTGATCCAGGCTCCTTCCTGACTGAAGCCCCTGCAAGCAGATAGAGTTGTGCCCCTTAGAGGCTCTGCCTCACCCTCCTTATACCCCTACTCTGTCCTCCCTCCAGCTGATGTCACCCCAAGTAAACGAGGCCAGTAGTCATGGACTCTGCAGACTCAAGTGGGGATCTTAGGTGCCCCTCCGAAAGGTCCCTGGTCAGGCAGAGGGCAGTTCATCCATGCCCATGAAGGGGTTGGATCAGCACTTTCCACATTTTTAGGTTTCAATTGTTTCTTGAGATCAGATGTCACCTTGGGGCCTGTTGCTCCTTTGAAGGGAGAAGAACTTGGGTCCACAGTCCCTTCCAGCCCAGCCTGCATCTGCCTTCAGTTCTCTGTTATTGCCGGTCGCTGTTGAGCAGAAGAGCTCACTGAGCTGCACGCATATTTAAACAAGCAAGGAAATTTGATCAAAAAGCCCAATAAATGTATAAAATCCTGTAAGGAAAGATTGGATAACGACACAAGACAGGCCGAGGGAAGTCTCTTCTGTGTTGAAGAGGCTCATATGGTAAGAATATCAGAAAAGCACTGTCACTGAGAGCACAGACATGTGTGGGCCGTGGAATCAAACAGGGCCATCCCGCGAAGGCGGTGTCTGTGGTGAGGGTCGGAGCACAGAGCAGGCTAGAGCAGTCTAGGGAGCTTTCTTCCTGCCAATCACTTTCCGGTTTTCACAGGAGAGGCTACATGATTGCCCTGAAATTCCCTACTCCCTGCCCACGCTGCCACCTCCCCCCACAGCATTGCCCTGCTCCTGGCTTCATTCTCTGAGTGAGCTTTCCAGACACAGCCTGTCCAGGGGAATGCCTGGGGACTGCTCGCCAGGCAGTGAGGACGTGAGCGAGAATGCAACCTGTTTCTAAATCCACAAGCCGGAAAGAACCGTAGACAGTGTTGGGGCCGAGGGGGAGCATTCTTTGCCCTCCGAAGGCTCACTGAAAGATCAACTCACAAGGAGACAGATTAATAAGACAAAAGGCTTTATAAATCTATTACTATTGATTGCATGCACGGGGACAGTCACAGAGTAACTGTCCGATATCCCAGAGAGATACAGATGCTCCTATACCCTACTCCTTAGGGGAAGGGAGATAGAGAAGTATGGATGATTTTACGGAGATAGCAAATGATTTGGGGTGGGGGAATTTACTGGGCTTGCAGAACATACAATGGCCTGGAACAAAGTCTATTGGGCCCACAGAGCAGTCAATGGTTCATGACAAAAGTCTGTCCAGGTTTGTTAAAAGACTTCAGTATCCCTTCCCACAATACCAGTTTGATTAATTAAAATTCAGGGAACGGACGGAGGAGTGGGGTAATTATTTTTTCCAGATTTTAGGCAAAGAAGGGAACTTCAAAGTGCAACTTTATTTTTTTTATCCTTTACTCTGGGAGACTTGGTGTGAGTGAGGGGGGAAGGTCAGAGAGACCTTGAGGCTGGTTTTTGTAGTTCAGGTTGTACAAAGCGCCGTATTTTAAGGTATTGGTTTGTCAGCCCCGACAACAGGAAGATGCCACGTTGGTCTTCAAGACAACAAAATGACCAAAATTCAGGCCCTTACTATTGTTCTGCATTCTAGACAAAAAACAAAAAAACATGTATTTCTTTAAACAGTTTCATTAATTACTACCCAGAAAGTGGTCATTATATGAATGAACCCTGAAAATATGTACATTTATTATGTAGAATAAAAGTAAATTTTAAAAAAATGATGGTATTTAGATTTACATATTATTCATTAGGGACTCACACAATGAGGGCATTGAGTGAGGTTTTTTTCTCTTCTTGCTCATCTTTCTCTTACATTGACAAACAGGAGGCAGACTAGGAAAATCATACCTATCATGGTTTATGTGGGCTTATCATCGTCTTATGATATGCCTTCAGGTCCTCGAAAGAGGAGGACAGCAGAAAGAGCCACATGTTCTGACTTAATGGGTTTAGTGGCCATCCGGTTGTTTTTAAAATCCAAAGTGCGTTATTCACTTTATGGTGTTTGCATCATTCAGGATGAAGTTGACCAACACTTCCAATGATACTACCGTTACAGGCCATAATCAGCCACGTAAATATTGATCTCTGTTTCATCTGAGAGAGAAATGGCATTAGGGATCTCTGCCCCAGTTAACCCACTTTAGCAAATGTTGTAGATCTGAGCTGCCTCCTAGAAACAGGGCAAAATGAAGGCTCCCTGCTTTTTACATCAACATCGGTGCTGGTCTTGAAGTGACTCTCCAGTCACATCCATCATCAGGATATTCCCCAAAATTTTTTCCAGTGGGACGTGCACTCTCCAGTGCTGGGTGGGAGATAGGAACCACGTGACAAGTGCACGTGGCTCCCGGAGCACCAGTCTCCCAGGCGCTGGAATGAGCCAGGCGCACCCAAACCTCCATTCCTTCTGGAATAGAAAGTGGTCAGATCTGAAACTACTTTACTGAAGTTTAAATTTAGCTAGATCAGAATTTTTACATCGTGTCAATATATTAATAGTTTTCTCAAACTGTGCTTTGAACATTCAGAAGCTAATAGAGACGCATTAATGGAAGTATTTCTGGATGGAAATCTAATCCACTAGAATATAGTATCTTTCAAAAATTAGGGCACCAAAATCAACACAATTAAATAATAATTAGCAACCTTTGCCCTTTTGTAACCAACAAATGGTACCCATACTTGGTTCTGAATGCTGGGATTCCCAAAGAGTATCTTGTAACTTTTGTTTGTGTTTCTAAAACAAGGATGGAGAACTAGCAAAATAGCTAAATTGAATATGACAAGTTGCAGAAGCGATTTCTACTTTCCAGGGACTGTGCATTTGTTTAACCAGAACATCCCAAGATAGGTCTGCAGTGATGTCAGTGATTTATCTAGGACGAAATGTGAGCTTATTAAAGAATCACTGTTCTACCTGAACCAAATCAGTACTTCTTCAAATATCTTTTACAACTAGAAAAATTACTGATGTGGATTGAAAAATGTAGAGTGAGACCCAGATATCAATCCAGAAAGGAAATTTTCGGGTTATATTTAAATAAATTATCATAACCCTAGTAAACACAGAAATTCTTATTGTCTAACCCCATGTTTACCCTAACACGCAAGGCAAACAGTATAATTAATCAATAGAATTTAAATTTGTGTCATGGACACCCTTGCTTATGAATGAGACGTGGAAAAGAGCTTTCCATTAAGTTATGCCTTTGAGGAGCATGCACAATTTGCAATATTTGCAACATTCCCCAAGTAACATAGATACTTAGAGTAGTAATGTTATGGAGGGGAAAATACAAAGGATATGCATGGAGAAGCAAGTCCAGAAGTTATAGTTTCCCCATAGTTATAAAGTGGCAAAGAAGTAGACTAGAACCCTGGTCTTAAAGAAAGAAAGAACAAAAACAAAGAAAGGAGTTAATGTCAGATACCAGAGAGAATTATTCCACCAGGTCCTCAGGAGTCCAAGGCTGAAATCTTATAAACCAATGGTTGAAAGTTTATCACAGATTTATGCCAGTGAGAGCTTTATTCTTATACATAACTTAATAGCTATAACTTTTATATGGTACTTAACAAACTTCAAAGCACTGTATCCTACACTCTTATGAGAGTGTCAAGAAAACTCAATGAGGGAGTCAGATGAGGTAATATCCCTCAAGAAACTGGAGTCAGTGAGACTAACATCACATTCAACTAGGAATGTAAAAACCAACAGCCTTATGGAATCCTAGAACTAGAAGAAACTCCCAGGTACCATATGGTCAGGCCTTGCTCCTTAAGCAAGATGGTATCTATGTAACGTGCCCTAAACAGTTAACAAGTCAGTTATGATAAATTCTCCCACCCTTGGTCCAGGGAGGCCAATTAGGACATGCCTGAGGCCAAGCCTAGCTTTCAGTCGCTTCCTGTGTGTCATTTTTCCAGCATAGGGACCCTAATGCCTTTGACCCTGCTCCCTTGCCTCTCAGCCTCAAGTCTGTATCATCAAAAAGATGTTATCTTAGTGCATACGCATTTCTACGAAGGAAGACCTGAGGCCAGGTAATTTATAAAGAAAAGAGGTTTATTTGGCTCACAGTTGTGCATGCTCTACAAGAAGCATGGTGCCAGCATCTGCTTCTGGTGAGGGCCTCAGGAAGCTTCCCCTCACAACAGAAGGTGAATGGGAGGTGACATGTCATGTGGCGGCAGAGGGAGCAAGAGAGAGGGCAGGGAGGTGCCAGGCTCCTTTTGACAGTCAGATCTTGTGGGAGCTGATAGAGTGAGAACTCACTCAACACCACGAGGAAGGCACCAAGCCGTTCATGGGGGGGGTCCAACCCTGAGACCTGACACCTCTCCACCAGGCCCCACCTCCAACACTGGGGATCAAATTTCAACATGAGATTTGGAGGGGCCAAATATCCAAACCGTATCATATATATTATAATTGATTCTCTAGACTATTCCCAGTTTAGTAAGTTACTAATGCATTGGGGTCATCTTTCAGACACAAATTCAGAAAATAATTTTAAACATATGATAAAGAGTAAATTATTTTTCTCATCAGAAAATGGTTTATGTGAGATTTTTCACAATAGGAGAGGCCAAAAAAGTGGACAACTCCAGAATACAGAAGACCCTTTTTTGAGTTCTTTTCTAAATAAAATGACAAACCTCAGGGGGGAAAAAAATAGTTTTCCAAAAAGAATTGACGAGAAAACTGGCAAGCAAACAGAATGTCAAATGATGCTAAAACAGCGACAAATGCAGTCAAGGAAACTATAACTGTGTGACTGTGGGTGGAATTAGATCAGACGCTGACCTTTCACAAACACCTAAAGAAAACGGCTCCTGAATAGTAACTGTCTAAATCAGCCTGCGAGGTCCACCGTGTGCCTGTGCCCATAGCTCCGGAGCACGTCCATGGCCATCTGCTGCCAGGCACGGAATGCCAGGCTTCGGGGGTGCCCTCAGCCCCGCTGGCGAGGCCTCATTTCACTCCAACTCCTCGTGCCATCGCATCACCCATCTGTGTTCTCTAGAGTATGTCCATTCGTTTTGTACCGTGAGTCTTAAAATAGAAAACTTTGTAATTTTGTCACCGAAGATGCCATGCTGGTAATGAGACATTGCAGAGAACGATAGTCAGCAAATATAGTGTCATCTTGCATTCAGGAGCAAAGATTACACAAGGTGGACTGCTGAGTCCTTCAGCTGAGGTATTTCAATGTGGAAGCGTAGACTCATTCCCTTGCTTAATGCATAAGCCCATGAATTCCCAACATTCAGTACTCGCACACTGCCAATAGAATTCCATTTATTGCTGGCATACATATAATCACAAAGTTAGGTGCAAACCCTGTTATTTGTAGATAAGCAAAAGATAATCAATGAATGTGTTGGTTCTTTTCTCCTGTAAAAGATAAAGACAGTCTAAGAAAAAAAAAAAATTAGCGTATGTATTAATTAGGATCACATTTGTGTTTTTGTACCCTCAGAATTATGAGTATCTTAATGAGAAAATATTGACTACAAGTAAGTCTTATAAAAGAAAAGTAGTGATTAAGAACACATCTAGGGCAGAGGGGAAAAAAATTAACACCAATTAAAGCACCCATCAGTTATAAAAAGTTACAATAACTCTGGACTCCTAGATAAGGTGGCATGAGAAAATAAATAAATAAAGTAACTTGGGATGAACAAATGCGTTTTTGCATTGTTAATAGATATACACAAAATCCTAACCAAAGAGTTCTAGCATTCTGTCGGACAGAGTCTTCCTCCTTCATGTGTTTCAGACCCAATGTCTTTGTGATTGCTTACAGATATCCCAGCCTAATTCCTGCAGACAAAACCTGCAACTCCAGCTTTCTCAACTTTAGCCCATCTTCATCAGTGGCGATCACCTTTCGCAGTTTGTTCATGAATTCTTATATCTGACATATATTTACTGAGTACCTCCCAGTTCAAGTGCTGTGATCAGCACGGGGGTACAGAGTGGGTTAGGCAAGCTTCTCCAGGCCCCCGTCACAGGACACGCAGTCCAGTGAATGCCTTTTTAGTGCTGAGAGACTCACAATTTCTTCATTGTAGTGGTTGCCCTGTGAAAACAGTAAAATCATGGTCGTTAATGTTTTATATCAATTGACTAGAATTCTCCTCGTTTATTTAGGCCAATATTATCTGTTCTAGCCTAGAAAATGTCCCATCCCTACTCTACCTTCAATGTCACTCATGTTCATTCTATGCACAATACACATATGACAAATGCCTCCTTCTTTCTTCACTTTCAAATCGTATCGCTTGCCACCTTGGAAGTGCCCCTCGACAATTCTGCAAAGTTCTCATTTGACTTCAGTGCTTCCCACGATACCCTTAGAACTTGTGTATGGCTGTGAGTTTTCATGGTGTATGTACGTTATTGTCATCCTATGACTGTGAGCCTTTAAAATTACTCGTGCTCTGAATAGATATTTGTACACCCACATTCATAGCAGCATTATTCACAATAACCAAAAGGTGGAAACATCCTAAGTGTCCATCAACAGATGAATGGATAAACAAAACATGTTATACACATGCAATGGAATATTACCCAGCCTTAAAAAAGAAGTAAATTCTGATACATGCTATAACACAGATGAACCTTTAGGACTGTGGTCCCCAACCCCCAGGCCGTGGACCAGTACCTATGTCCATGGCTTGTTAGGACCCAGGCCTCACAACAGGAGGTGAGCGACGGGGAGCTAGTGAAGCTTCATCGGTATTTACAGCCGCTCCCCATCATTTGCATCACTGACAAGCTCCACCTCCTGTCACATCAGTGTCAACATTAGATTCTCATCAGAGCCTGAACTGTACTGTAAACTGCGTGTGCGAGGGATCTAGGTTGTAGCTCCTTATGTGAATCCAATGCCTGCTGATCTGAGATGGAGCTGAGGCAGTGATGCTAGCATTGGGGAGTGGCTGCAAATACAGATTATTATCAGCAGAGGATTGACTACACAGTCAATGTAATGCACTTAAATCATTCCAAATCCATCCCCCACCCGACCCTGGTTCATGGAAAAATTGTCTTCCAGGAATCCGGTCCCTGGTGCCAAAAAGGTTGGGGACCGCTGCATTAGGACATTATGCTAAGTGAAATAAGTGAGTCACAAAAGGACAAACACTGTATGATTCCACTCATATGAGGTACCTAGAGCAGTCAGATTCATAAAGAGAGAGTGGAATGGTGGTTGCCAAGGGCTGGAGGGAGGAGGTCTGGGGAGTTACTGTTTAATGGGTACAGAGTTTCAGCTTTGCAAGGTGAAAAAGTTCCTGGAGAGGATGGTGGCGATGGTTGCACAACAGTGTGAATGTATATCATGCCAGTGAACTGTACACTTGAAAGTGGTTAAGATGGCAAATTTATGCTAGGTGTATTTTACCAGAATTTTAAAAAATTATATATATCCATTCCCCCACCCCATTCATTTATAAGGAATTTGAGGGACCCTGCCTTTGGCTATCTTATAATCCTGGTTGTCATTTGTTATGTTCTCTAAACACTGAAAACATTCAATAAACAAATATGCTCAATAGACTTGCTTGAATACGACTGCAAATAACACTATCAAGAGACAGAGAGAGAAAGCAAAGAGAAAGTTCTTCAGCATCAGAACAAATTTGTTCTGTAAAATTTAGATTCAGTCAAAAGGCCGCGTTCTAAGGACCTAGAAGGCCACATGTGGCCTTAAAGCTACAGCATCCCCACCCCTGGCTGGAGGGTGCTTTGTTAAATAGATTTTTGACAAATGGTGGAAGCAAGCGTAATCATGAATGAAGGAAACCTGTGAGCGATACATGAAAAATGGAAGAAGTACATCAATCTGTTGAGGAAAAATGCAAGAAAATCTCATTTCTACAATAGAGGGAGAGACATGAACCAATGAAGGTAATAATAATATATTTGTTTCCAGGCCAATACTAAACATAAGTTGCAGATCTGGCCTGTGGTGGAACTCACAAGTCTTATTGGCAGTCTCTGTGAGGAGACAAAAAGCAACATACGGAGAAACACAAAAATATACTCCCTAGAGACACTGCCTCTTCAGATGTCAAGAAAAACCTGGATGGAGTGCAACAAGAGTGGCACGCTGCAAAGTCACAAATTCAGGGCCACCCACAGAAGCAAACATGAAAGCTTAGGCAACTCATTACTGAAATAACCCCTTTCTCTATGGCTTCAGTAGAGGACTCGAGGGAAAAAAAGAAAGAACTTGGATCATGCTATTATGCTTAATGGCTCCACCCTTAAAACGGGGATTAAAAGTGGGAGAAGGGACCAACTCCTTGCCCGGTCAGATATTCCTGGTTCCCACCTCGCCAGGTGGAGCTGGTCTCTTGGGCGTCCTGACGTCCGGTCCACTCCTCTGTCCCATGCCCTGATCATCGTGATGACAGAGATTACATCACTATTTTGCATCCTTGTTACTTAACTCAGTTCCTGGTAGGTTTTAGGTACACTGGAGGTGTTTTTTAAATTGAACAGTGGGCGACTGAATAGAATAATGGACAAACTGCCTTCTGTGTTCCGACTCCACTGCTGATTCGCTGTGTGACGTCGATTAGGATCTTTTGACTCCGTGTATCTGTTTCCTCATTGGCAAATTGGAGGTAATTACAGTTCCTACTTCAGAGGCTTTTTGAGAGTAAGTGACTTAGGATGGGTAAAAGGTTTAGACCAAGGCCTGGAAATAGCACATCTCAATAAATATTACCTTCTATTGTTTTTGCTAAGTGACTGGATGAAATTATAGACATCATATACATGGAGAATTAAAACAAATTCTTCAAAGTACAGGTTTAACCCAATAAAAGAAATTCAACATAGTGACAACATACTGACACCTAACAGTAAAACCTCACCCTTTCATAAATTTGAGTCAGTAAGTCATACTGAACAGCAAAGATTTTTATAGTACCAAGTATTAAATACTAGAGTAATTTTAACATATTTTAAATTAAAAATTATTATAAAGTGCTCCATATAATTTTTTCTGTTTTTTCTAATACATGAAAGATAATTTAACTTTTTTTATGTGTTTCAGATTCACTATTATGATCATAAATTATTGATTCCTCATTCAACACATTTTTATTGAACATCTATTATGTTCTAGACACAAGGGATATAATAGTGAATTAAACACAAATGGTAAAGATAACTCCTCTTTGAGCTTATATTCCTATTAGGAAAAATAAACAAATATATATGCACACACTTATACATATGTATATACACACATACACACATATAAATACATACATAGATACAAATACATGCACATAGACACACATATGTGCACACAAAGACACACAGGCACACAGATACACACATACATGCATACACATAAATACATGCACACATAGATACACATACATATGAGGGCTGTCAAGAAAGTATCCAACCGTGTAACCATTCTCATTATATTAACAATTTCTGGATACTTTCTGTACAAACCTCATACATATACATATACCCATACATACATGCACACATAGATATACACACATGTAAATACACACATATATGCACACATGCATATATCCACACATACACATGCACACAACATTATGGGACAATAACTACCATGGATAAGAATGGTTACAGAGGGCAGAACGCGAAAAAGATGGCTTATGTAGTATATGCAGGGATGGGCTCTCTGATGCAACAACATTTAAGCAAAGAACTGCTTGAAATGATGGTGCTCTCTGGGTAGGGACGAGGTCACAGAAGAGAGGACAGGAGGTGCAAAAGCCTGAGGTGGGAGCATGTTTGGAGATTCAGGGAATAGCACAGACATGGTATGGCCAGAGAGCAGTGGGCAAGGGGAGAGGGGGATGAGAGAAGATCAGGAAGGTGGCTTAGAGATATAATATGAATTTTAATTTTGCTCTAAATAAATGGGAAGATATTGGAGGGATTTTGTGCTGAGCAATTATGTGATCTGACGTAGGTTTTAGAAGTGTCACTCTGACTGCTGAGTGCTTAGTGGATGGGAGGAGGTCCCAGATGAAGGAAGAACACTTAGGAGACTCTTGCAGGAGTGATCATGATCATTGCTTAAATTAAGATTCTGGGCATATTTGAAGTAGAGTCAAAGGGATCTGCTGGTGGATGGAGTGTACTAAGGGTGGTAGATTTTGGGGACATAGCCATGTGGATCTGCTGCAGCAGGTATGCAGACACTTGCTTTCTTGAAATGTCTTTATGCCAGCTTGCTTTTGGTTTTATTGTTGTTTTGTTTTGTTTTTTCCATCTCTTTGTGATTAAGGCACAGTGAAGTTAATGAGTCTCTGTGGTGAACTGGATTGTTTAACAGTAGGTATGTGTAGACTTAACAGTTCCAGGTCTAATTCCAACAGTGGGAATCTTGGCCTCTCTGAGCCTCAGTTTCTTCAATTGTAGAATAAAAGAAATTGCTAGCTTTGCGAATCTGTGCTTCTGCTACCAGAACTATAGGATGGTGTCAGTTTGGTCAAAGGCCTTCCCAGTTGGTACAGCCCATTGGCACTGGGAAGGAACTAGTTTAATTGCCTGCAGGGACTCAGGAATTTTTTGTCTTTTTTGAAAAAAAAAAAAAAAAAGAAAGAGAAAGAAAAGGAAGGAAGGAAGGAGGGAGGGAGGGAGGGAGGGAGGGAAGGAAGGAGGCATCCTGTCCCGTTTTTCCCCAACAAATGGCATAAATAGATATCTGCAATGATTTAGGTCCTCGCAATGATTAAGCATATGTAACACTATAATTATGCTCTTCATGTAAGAGCAAATATTACGCTGCCTCTTCTCATTCTAGTTCTGATTCCCCAAGTAGAGTGTGTCCTTCTCAGCTGTGTTCATCCTTTCTGTAACTACTGTGAATGTGGAAGTGCTGTCTAACAAACTCTAAAGCATTGTACAGTGTTAGTGTTAGTACTAGCCACTCCTTTTTCTTCATTTTTTTTTTTTGTTTTTTTTTTTTTTGAGACAGAGTCTCACTCTGTTGCCCAGGCTAGAGTGCCATGGTGTCAGCCTAGCTCATAGCAACCTCAAACTCCTGGGCTCAAGCTATCCTCCTGCCTCAGCCTCCCGAGTAGCTGGGACTACAGGCATGCGCCACCATGTCTGGCTAATTTTTCTATATATTTTAAGTTGTTCAGCTAATTTGTTTCAATTTTTCAGTAGAGACGGGGTCTTGCTCTTGCTCCGGCAGGTTTCGAACTCCTGAGCTCAAACGATCCTCCCACCTCGGCCTCCCAGAGTGCTAGGATTACAGGCGTAAGCCACTGCGCCCAGCCTCTGGTTGGTTTTAAATCCCAGGAAACAACAAATTGGACACTAGTGAAATGAAGTTGCTTGCCTAATGCTGAACAAACTACAGATATCCTTTGCCAACTCTGGTGTTGCGATAATGAGCTTTTGTATTTGTTTATTAAAATTTTTAAATCTATTATATCATCATTTAACAAATGCTGGGCTTAGTTCAGTGTCCTTCACAATGATGACTTCCTTTCCTGTAGGTTATGTGTGCCAAGATTGGGGAACTGTCTATGTCCCAGCCCTCAATGAATGGACAGAAATGTAAATCCAGAAAAAATGTGCTCTTAAGTTCCTCAGTATTTTGGAAAATGACCGAGTGGTTCCTGTAGTGGATTATAGTATTGTTCTCAATTATTTGTGCTTTCTCATTTAAAAGGATTATACATCCCTACCTATGTAAGGCCTCCCTATAAGGAGAGTGTACTTTCATGCCTCACTGTCAGCTGGGTCATGTGATTTACTTTGGCTAATGACATGTGAGTAGACACGATATAAGCCACTTATGAGCAGAAACTCTAAATGCGATTGTGTGGTTCAGCCTGGTCTCTTGCTCTTCGGCCTTCTTCCAAGAGAGCAACCTATCCCAGATAGGGGCTGCTTCTTCAGCAGCATTCTGGGATGAGAAAACATGTGGACAGAGCCACAGCAGACCCACAGCCTCCATGTTTGATGAGTGAGAAATAAACTATTGATGTAAGCTATTGAGATTTGGGGGGATTATTTGTTATGCAGTGAAGCTGACTAATATAGTTATACAAGATTTTGCTGAGATTTGCACAGATAAAAAGCAAGGGAGGATGTGAGTGCAAGAAGATGCTAAACTCAAGCCCGTAAGGGCTAGTTTATAAACACGGAATAACACATAGCTTACATAGCATAACATTTGTTAGAGAATATGCCTTAAAAATCATGATACCACAGATACATACCAAATGCTTGAAGGAGATGAAAGTGAAAACATTTATAGCAGAACAATTCTTTAAGATAGTTAGAACTTGTTTCAGAATTGATTATCTTCTGGCATTTTTGTTTTGTGTATGAATTTTTACATGTAGATATGGGTGATTACTCACACATAATACTGTTTTAGTTTTTTGTACTCTAAACCCTATTTTTTAAATGAGTTCTTGATCTTGCCAACTGAGGCTTTGTTTTTTCAAGAATGAACTATAGGTTACAGATTATACCTCTGTAAGCTAGTGGATTTTTTGTTAAGTGTTTGTTGAATATAAATATTATAAGGAGAAAATTGAGGCACCGTGACAAAACTTGAGCCTGGAATAGTGCCTGGCATAGAGTGGTGCTAAAAACACTTTTTGATTGACCGAATAAATTTTAACACTGTAGAGTTTAGGTAAGATAAGGTGTGACCTTTGTACTGAGGTTGGTTTGCTATTATTTATAGTAATTATGAATTATCTCCCATCTCATCCCATAGAGACTTTGGGTTAACTTGCTCTGGAGGATGTGTCTCATACAAGTCACTTTCCTTTTCTTTATCAGTTTTCTTACACACAAAGTGGGAACCATAAGAATAAGAAGAAAATGCCTAAAATGTTTTGTAATTATTAATATATTCCATTGCCCTGTCTTGGTGCTTGTTGAGTGGTTTTGGCTTATTGCTGTTGTCCCTGCGATTGATTCAAAGTCCACTCTGATGGTTTTCTGTTCTGTTCTACGCCTTATGCTGGGCTGGGCATGCCTAGGAGAGGAAGAGCCCAATTCATAGTCTCGAAAGCTGTGCCGGAGGACAATGAGTTGAGGGAACATAGTCTTGGAAATTTAGAGATAGGAGGATCCAAAGAGTACCCCAAAATAGCAATTGCTTATTAAATAATTATTAAATAAATAATAAATATTTAAATAATTATTAAATTGCTTATTAAATGATTAAATAATTATTATTTAATAATTAAATATTAAATAATTGTTGAATGCATGAATATGTACTTTTTAAGACTGTAAAAATGTTCCTCCAAAGAATAGCTGAACACCTGGAGAAGATGGCCATACTCATGTGTGTTCTAGCTCTGTCCTCCCTGCACTCAGAGCTAAGTCTCCTAGGAAACCAGGCTGTCACCTCCACTGTGAACCCAATCCCATGACGATGGCAAGAAGTTTGCTTTACTTTCACCTGGAATGAGGGCACACCTGGTGTCAATAAGTTTCATATCTATAACACTGTAAATATAAAATATGTTTCACTTAAATTAAGTATTTCTGGAATTAAATATAACAAATAATAATAAATCTCGCAGTTACCCCCAATTATTGAAATAGTAAGGGAGGAGCAATCATTGAGGTTTGTACCTTCCTTGTTACCAGTAGTGAGAGTCCCTAGGAAGGGCTGAGCTTACCTTTGCTCTGTCTGCATCCTCCCTGCTAACCTGCACACCTCCCTGCTAACCACACCTACCTGGTTCACTCTTGGGTTCCCAGCTCCGACCTGAGTTCGCGTCTTGTCGTAGGCGCTAGTACATACTCCATAACTGAATAAGTGATGAGCTGCATTAAACTGAGAGAGCCCAAAGCTAAGGCAGGGTCCACCTAAATCAGGGCCTGGCAGTGGCTACTCTTGAGTCAGTGCTACTCAGGGGATGCTGAGAAAACCCCTGTGTGGATAAGTCAGTACATTTCTGGCCAAAAAGCATCACTGAAATCTCACTGCAAATTTGTTGATGAAAAGGGCATTTGGGCATTTAATGTTAAACATGGATAGAAATCTATAATATTAATAAGACTTTCCATTTATTGAGCAAATACTATGTTTTAAACATTGCCATTATTTTCAGACATTAATTCATTTACTCCTCAGAACCACTCTATGAATTGCTGTGCTTGGCAGTCTCTAAAATGGCCTCCGGTTACCTTCACCTCCTGGCAGTCACTCCCCTGTAAAATGATCCTTTTGCCTTGAGTGTGGACTGGATTCATATACTTGTCTGTAATGAATAGAGTATGTAGAAGTAATGGGATATCACCTTCAAGATTAGGTTGTAGGACAGCGCGGTGGCTCACACCTGTAATCCCAGTACTCTGGGAGGCTGAGGCAGGAGGATCGCTCAAGGTCAGGAGTTTGTAACCAGCCTGGGCAAGAGCAAGACCCTATCTCTACTAAAAAATAGAACGAAATTAATTGGCCAACTAAAAACATATAGAAAAAATTAGCCAGGCATGGTGGCATGTGCCTGTAGTCCCAGCTACTTGGGAGGCTGAGGCAGGAGGATTGCTTGAGCCCAGGAGTTTGAGGTTGCTGTGGGCTAGGCTGATGCCATGGCACTCTAGCCTGGGCAACAGAGTGAGACTCTGTCTCAGAAAAAAAAATATTAGGCTGTCAAAAGACTGTGGCTTCTGTCTTGTGTGCTCCCTCTGCCATGCCAAGAGCTGCCCTGTAGTGAGGTCTATGTGGCAAAGAACTGAGGAGACCTCGAGCAACAGACAGCAAGGAAGTGAGAGCCTCAGTCCCATAACCTTCAAGAAATGGAACCCTGCCAACAACCACATACATGGACTTACAAGAGGATCCTACCCCCGTCAAACCTTCAGATGGGACCACATCCTCAGACAACAGTTTGCAACCTCGTGAGATGCTTAGAGCCAGAAGCTGCCAGCTGAGTCGTATCTGGATTCATAGCCCCCAGAAATTGTAGTGAATACATGTTTATTGGTTCAAGCTGCTAAGTTCTAGGGTAAGTTATTATGCAGCAATAGATAACTAATATATAGATAGATACTAGTATTATTTGCACTTTACAGAGGAGGAAACCAGGGTTCAGGGAGGGTAGGTAATGGTGGAGCCAGGATGTGGACAATCTGACTTCAGATACTACATGATTAATGCCTACGGTTAGATGAACTAGGGTTAGTCTTAAGCACATTACTATTGTTCAGCCCAAGTTGATATTATGCAGGAAGTTCATGTCCTCAGACTTTAGAAAAGCTAATAATAGTAGATAAAATGATTGTCTCCTCCCAAGCCTTACTCTTCAAGTAAAATTTTGGAAAGATACCCAAGAAAAAATTATACATTGTGCAAGCAACAATAGAGAATTAACATTCCATTTCTAAGAAAGATGACTCTGTATTAGTCAGAGTTCTCCAAAAAGGCAGAACCACTAGGAGATAGATAGATAGATGATAGATAGATAGATGATAGATAGATAGATAGATAGATAGATGACAGGGGATTTATCAGGGATTTGGCTCATGTGGTTAGGGAGGCTGAGAAGTCCCATGACAGGCCGTCAGCAAGCTGGAGACCCTGGGATGCTGGTAGCATGGCTCAGTTCAAGTCCAGAAGTCCCAGAACCAACAGTGAAGGGAAGCCAACAGTGTAACTCTCATTCTGGGGCCACAGGCCTGAGAACCCAGGGCGATGCTGGTGGGAGTCCCAGAGTCTAAGGGGCGGAGAGTCAGGAGTTCAAGGGCAGGAGGAGGGTGTCCCAGCTCCAGGAGACAAAAGAAAGAATTCACGTTTCCTCTGCCTTTCTGTTCTATCTGGCCTCCCAGCTGAGTGAATGGTGCCGCCCACATTGAGGGCAGATATTCTCCACCCAGTCCACCAACCCACATGGCAGTCTCCTCTGGAAACTCTAGCATAGACACACCCAGAAATAATGCTTTACCAACTCTCTAGGTATCCCTTAATCCAGTCAAGTTAAGACCTAAAATTAACCATCACAACTTCCCTGCCCCCAGTCCACCACGCCAAAAATAACCTCTCCTAACAGTTCCTTCTGTTCTCTACTCCTTTAAAATTATGCAAAGTACAGCAAATGTATATTACACTTGAATACATATAAATATTATATATATGTATGTGTGTACACATACACATGTACAATTGGCCTTTGAACAAGGCAGGGGTTGGGGGCACTGACCACTCACAGTCAAAAATCTGCATATAACTTTTGACTCCCCCAAAACTTAATTACTAATAGCCTACTGTTGACCAGAAGCCTCACCAATAATAAAGAGTTGATTACACATATTTTTATGTTATATATGCTATACACAGGGTTCTTACAATAAAGTAAGCTAGAGAAAGGAAAATGTTAAGAAAATCATAACGAAGAAAAAATATATTTACTATTATTTAAGTGGAAGTAGATGATCATAAAGGCCTTCATCTTCATCATCTTCATGTTGAGTAGGCTGAGGAGAAGGAGGAAGAGGAGGGCTTGGTCTTGTTGTCTCAGGGGTGGCAGAGACAGAAAAAAAATCTGTGTAAAACTGGACCTGTGTAGTTCAAGCTTGTGTTGTTCAAGGGTCTCTCTCTCTCTCTGTCTTTCACACACACACAGACACAAACACAAACATACATTTGGGACCATGGTTCTTTCTGTTACCTATTGATGCATTACAGATCACCAACAACAAAGTGGTTTAAAACAATACCAAGTGTTCTGTTCTTGCTCCTGACTTCCGTGCCTCAGGAATGTGGGAAGGGCTCAGCAGGCTGGCTTGGTTCTGTTTGTGCACTGGCCGACAGAAAGAGGCTGAAGCAGGAGCCCATGGGGACACCTCTCTCTCCCTATGGTCTTCCCATTTGTGTTAGGTTGGTCTTCCTCACAGCACAGTGATCTCAGACTTTCCTCTTAGCAGCTAAAGGCTTCAAGAACAGGTATTCTAGCAATAAGGCAGAAGTTGCATCACTTTTTATAACCTAGACTCAGAATCACATATTATCATTTCTCCCATACCCTACTGGTCAAAACAATCACAAAAACTTGCTTAGTGTGAAGGGGATTTTGTCTCCGAATGGAAGAAGTGTCAAAAAATTCGCAGATATATTTTTAAACCTCTGCAATGATATGCTCACTCCACTCTGATGTGGGATAAGTGCACACATATCAGAAAGCCCCTAAAACAACTCAGGGCTGAGAAACAAATATTAAAGCTTATATTTTTGTTTTAATTTGCCCCCTTTACTCTGTTTTTGTATCTGTTTCTATACATATATTTGTATATAGATGTTCTATATTCTATAAATAAATAAATACATTGGGGAATGTTCCCAAAAGTTTTCTCTAATGAGATGCACAATTTAAAAACTTTGTCAGATACGGCTAAATACCTTGCCCTTAGCCTTGCTTTTTTATTTTCTACTTACTAAAAAATCAGAGATCCTCTATATCAAGATCTACCAATCAACTTTTAGCCTTTTATTAAAACTGCTTTATAAAGTTCTATTGTCTAACCAGTCTCACTTGATGGATATGTAGGTGAATTCCAGGTTTTTTGCTGTTACAAACAATGCTATAATGTATATCCTTATCCTATACATCTTGGCGTAATTTAGCCAATGTAGTTGTAGGCTAAATTCAAGCAGTGAACTCCTGGATCAAAGTAAATGTACAATGAAAATTATGATTGATATTGCTAAATTGCTCTCAGAAGAGTCTATCAATATTGGCAAAATGACCACCAATTGACAGTTCCCATAACAATATTTGTGAATTTCTTTCTCCACATATCTTTATAGGCACTAATTATTATAAAACTTTACAATCTTTGCCAATCAAGTGAAAAATGGTATCCTGTTATCATTTGGATATGTATCCTTAATTTCAACTGAATGTGCTTATTGGACATTTGTATTATTTTTCTTTTGAACTGCCCATTCATATTCCTTGCCCAATTCTTTATTTATTGATTCATACCAGATTTTCTTTAGTGATTTCTACCAGCTCTTTGCAATTTAAGAAAATTAAACATGTGTTTCTCATATATGTTGCAAATATTTTCCCTGATTTGTCACTTTTTTAAAGGTAATTTTGTCATACAAAAGTATGTATATTCTTATTATATTAAATTTATAATTTCTAAAATCTGTGGATTCTACACTAGAAGTGATTTCTTCATACAGATTGTCAATAAATGCACCCATGATTTTTAAATCTTATGGTTTCAAATTTTACCTTTAGGTTTTTTATTCACATGGGATTTATTGGAAGTGAAGAGTAAGGTAAGGACCTCTGCTTTCCTTTTCCCACAATCCCTTGCACTCCTCCTTTCCGACTTGGGCCCTGCATGATGGCTCCCGCAAAGAAGGGTGGCGAGAAGAAGGGCCATTCTGCCATCAACGAAGTGGTGACCCAAGAATACACCATCAACATTCACAAGTGCATCCATGGAGTGGGCTTCAAGAAGCGTGCCCCTTGGGCACTCAAAGAGATCCGGAAATTTGCCATGAAGGAGATGGGAACTCCAGATGTGCGCATTGATACCAGGTTCAACAAAGCTGTCTGGGCCAAAGGAATAAGGAATGTCCCATACTGGATCTGTGTGCGGTTGTCCAGAAAACGTAATAAGGATGAAGTTTCACCAAACAAGCTCTATACTTTGGTTACCTATGTACCTGTTACCACTTTCAAAAATCTACAGACAGTCAATGTGGATGAGAACTAACCACTGATTGTCAAATGTATCAAAGTTAAAAAACCAAAAAAAAATAATAATAATAACTAAATAAAGAGTAAGGTAAGAATCAGCTCAATTTTAATTTGTTTTTCCAAATGGCTGGCCACTTGTTCCAGTACCATTTGTTGAATAGCCCTTCTTTTCATCTTTTTCAAGCTATATTCACTACTTTCACCCAATCCACACTCATTGAATGTCTAAATGCTGACCACTTTGGGTAGATAATGACAGTGTCCCAGAATTAGGGCAGAAGCTACAGTTTAGCTTTGGGAAAGGAGAGAAAATTAAGAAGGCCCAATATATAAATTCTCACTACAAGCAGATACATTCCCACCTTGGCAGCTAAGCTAATCAATCTGTCTACCCACGTCCAGCCTCTCTGAGATCATTTCCCTTACACTTATTTGTCAGTTCTTGACCACATGATCGTTTTTTGGATCAGTGCACTAAGCATAACCACTCTGCAAGTCACTTTCACAAAGTGCTCTATAGATGCAGAAAAAGCATTTGACAATATTCAACATCTTTTCTTGATTAAAAATTCTCAAAGCTTTAGGTATAGAAGGAAATTTTCTGAACATAATAAAGGCTATTTATGAAAATTCCACAGACAGCATCATAATCAATGGTGAAAACAGAAAGCTTTTTCTCTAAGGTCCAGTATAAGACAAGGATGCACACTGCTGCCACTTCTATTCGACATAGTGCTGAAAGTACTAGCCAGTGCAATCAGATAAGAAAAAAAAAAGGCATTCAAAACAGCAAGGAAGAAGTAAAATTATCCCTGTTTACAGGCGACACGATCCTATATGTAGAAAACCCCAAAAATTCCACAAAAGAAAAACAAATAACTGTTAGAACTAATAAATGAATTCAGTAAAGTTGCAGGATACAAAATCAACATATAAAATATTGGTTGTATTTCTTTACATCAATAACAACCTATCCAAAACAGAAATCAAGAAAACAATTCCACTTCTGATAGCATTAAAAAGAATAAAATGCTTAGAAATATATTTAACCAAGGAGGTGAAAGGTCTGAACACTGAAAACTATAAAACATTGACAAAAGAAATTTATGATGACACAAATAAATGGAAAATATCCTATGCTCATGGATTGAAAGAATTAATATTATTCAAATGTCTATACTACCCAAAATAATATAAAGGTTCAACACAATCTCTATCAAAATTCCAATGACATTTTTCACAGAACTAGAAAAAACAGTTGTAGAATTTGTATAGACCTACAAAAGACCCCAGATAGTCAAAGTAATCCTAAGAAAGAAAAACAAAGTTGGAGGCATCTACATCTTAATTTCAAATTATACTACAAAGCTATAGTAATCAAAACAGTATATACTGGCATAAAAATGGATACATAGACAAATGGAACAGAATAGAGAGCCCAGCAATAAACCCAAGTATATATAATCAACTAATTTTTGACAAGAGCACCAAGAAGACACAGTGGAGGAAAGATAGTCTCTTCAATAAATGCTGTTGTGAAAACAGGAAATCCACATGCAAATGAGTGAAATTAGACCCTTATCTTACAACGTACACAAAAAATCAACTCAAAATAAAGACCTAAATTAAGATCTGAAGCTATAAAATTTCTAGAAGAAAACATAGGGGGAAAGCTCCCTGACATTGGCCTCGCCAATGATTTTTTGAATACCACACCAAAAACTCAGGCAACAAAAGCAAAAATAAACAAGTGGGACTACATCAGACTAAAAGTCTTCTGCACAGCAAAGAAAAGAATCAACAAAATGAAAAGACAGCCTATAGATAGGGAGAAAATATTTGCAAGACATATGTCTGATAAGGTGTTAATATCCAAAATATACAATGAACTCACAAAACTCAACAGCAGAAAAACCAAATAACCTGATTGAAAAATGGGCAAAGCTGGCTGGGCATGGTGGCATGCACCTGTAGTCCCAGCTACTCGGGTGGCTGACGTGGGAGGATCACTTGAGCCCAGGAGTTCAAGGTTACAGTGAACTATGAAAGCGCCACTGTACTCCAGCCAGGGTGACAGAATGAGATCCTGTCTGGAAAAAAGGGAAGGGGGGCAAAGCAGCTGAATAAATATTTTTCCAAAGAAGACATAAAAATGCCCAAAAGGTATATGAAAAGATGCTCAGCACCACTTATCACCAGGGAAATTCAAATCAAAACCACAACGTGATATCACCTGAAATCTGTCAGGATGGTTATCAAGAAGGCAAGAGATAACAAGTGTTGGCAAGGGGGTGGAAAAAAGGGAACTCTTGTACACTGTTGGTGGGAAAGTAAATTGGTACAGTCATTATGAAAAACAGTATGGATATTTCTCAAAAAACTAAAAATAGAACTACCATGGGATTCAACCATCCCTCTGTTGGATATATACTCAAAGGAAATGAAATCAGCATCTTGTGGAGATAACTGCTTTCCGACATTCATTGCAGTATTATTCATGATAGCCAAGATATGGAAACCACCTAAGTACCCATCGACTGATAAATGGATAAAGCAATTGTGGTATATATATACACTAGAATATTATTTAGCCTTAGAAAAGGAGATATTGCCATTTGGGACAACATGGGCGAACCTGGAGAACAAGTGAAATAATCGAGACACATAAGGAAAAGTACTGCATGATTTCTCTTACATATGAAATTTTAAAAAGAAATTGGATACATTGAAAAGAGAGTAGAATGGTGGTTACCAAGGGTGGGCAGAGGGGAAAATGGGAAGGTGTAGTTTAAAGGGTACAAATGTAGGATGAATAAATCTAGAGGTGTAGTGTACAGCATGAGGACTATAGTAAATATTGTATTGTGTACTGGAAATTTGCTAAGAGAGTAGATTTTAGGTGGTCTTACCATATACACATAAAAAGATAACTGTGAAATGATGAATATGTTCATTTGCTTATCTAGTAACCATTTCACTCTGTATATGTATATCAAAACATCATGTTGTAATCCTAGCACTCTGGGAGGCTGAGGCGGGAGGATCGCTCAAGGTCAGGAGTTCGAAACCAGCCTGAGCAAGAGTGAGACCCCATCTCTACTAAAAATAGAAAGAAATTAATTGGCCAACTAAAAATACATACAGAAA
>CAUYRT010099029.1:0-29588 GCA_963574885.1 Lepilemur ruficaudatus | reverse complement strand
AAAATAAAATAAAATGAATGAAAAGAAAATCTAGAAAGATATGACCACTCAGTAGAAGATGCTCTACTTCCTCCCTTATTGCAGATATCCTGGGGCCCAACTAGAAGGACCACTCTGAGCCCTGCTATCCCAGAAGTGCCTCATCTGTGAAAGTGTATGTTGGCAGGGGATGGGAAGTGGCCTCAGGGAGCAGAACATAGGATTTCACACAAACCAAGTTGCAGAAGGGTGTGCATGTGCGTGCGCATGCGTGCACACACACACACACACACACACACACACACACATCCCCACACTCTGGCCCATCCCCAGCCTGCCAGCCCCTGAGAATTGACTGGCCCTACTCACCAATAAGCGTCTGCAATAGCCAAAGCGTCTGCTGCCATCTTCCCCAGTCAGCATGAAAGAAAAGGTCTCACTGGAACAGGGAGAGGTCTGGCATCAGGGAGGTATCAGAGGACCCAAGAAACAGCCCCCAAGAATAGGGACTCATGTCAGGGATGAGATGAAGAGCCAGGCTGCTATAGAACAGGCTGCAACCAGGGCAGGCCCCACTCAGCTGCCCAGTGCCATGGGGTAGAAGAGGCTATGCCCCCTTCCTCCCTCCAGCCAGGCTGGGCTGGGCCTCACCTGCTGTACTCTGACACAGGGAGCCAGTCCTTGGCATCAGGGAAGCAAAACTGGGGGATAGCCTTGAGCCTTTCCTCTGCCTCCCGCATTTGCTTGGTGGGTCGGTCCAGCTGCAGGAAAGAGGAATATGGGAAGACGTAACCAGGAGGTGACATAGACCCTGGGGTGGAAGGGGCTGAGAAGCCTCTCCTCCCCTGAGAGCCCTAATGCTATCCTGCCAACTGGCATGCTTCTCAGCAACCCTTGTCCCACTCCTTATTCTTATAGAGGTCAGAGTGTGAGCTGAGGCATCACTCATTCATTCATTCAGTAAATGTCATCGGAGCACTTTCTATGTGGCATCTGACACTGTGCTGTGTGACGGGGTTATTGATGGGAAACAAAGTGGACAAAATGCCTGACCTTGCACATTCTCGCCAGGAGAGTGAGATAATCAACCGCAACATTTCAGAGGGTACAACACAGGAAATAAGCAGGGTGATGTGACAGAGAGAAATGGGCAGGGAGAGGCACAATTAGGGTATCTGGACAGACCTCCTGAAAGACATACTGCTTGGGCAAAGACTGAGAAATGACGAGCTGGCAGCTGTGGGAAGAGGTGGAGAAGGAACATTCCTGATAGAGGCCATGGCAGAGAGAAAGGGCTTGAGCGTTAAAGGAAGAGAAAGGAGGCCAGACTGGCTGGCTGGTGACAGCAGAGGAGTGCTAAGAGACGGGTACGTGCAGAGAAATGGGGAGTGGCTACTAGCGGGTACAATGTTTCTCTTCAGGGTGATAAAAAATGTTCTAAAATTGATTGTGGTGATGACTCTAGAACTCTGTGAATATACTAAAAACCACTGAATTGTATACATTAAGTGGGTGAATTACATGGTATATTCAATGGTTTTGGATTCTATTCTAAGCACATTGAGAGGTGCTCTTTCAGCCCTCATCCTCCAAATAAGCACTGGTCTACACCCACCACCGCTGAAGCCCTGAAGTCTTCTCTCCTGGCTGTAAGGGCAGCTAGGTGAGTAGCTGTAATGAAAGATCTGTCTTCTTCCCCAGATGGACCAGGCAGATCGATGGTAGAGGAGGGAAATGGCCTCACCTTAGGAAACTGGTAGGAGACTTCAGGGAGGTAGGTGTTTCGGGATGGCTTCTTCTTGAGGGACACCACCACAAAGTACTCAAAAAGCTCCCGCTCCTGCCACTCAAGCAGCTCCAGCTCCAGGGTCCGGTAGCTGGGCGCACGCTTCAGCATCGACTGGATGTGGACTAGGCGCTGCGTGTGAGCTGGGGGCAGGTCACACATCAGGGAACAGCAGGCTGGACCCTCACAGGTCTCACATTAGCCCCTCTACCCCTGGCTCAAGCTCTATCTCTGTGGATCACCTCCAAGCACATGAGCCTAGTCTGACACCCTCCCCCAGCTAGGTCTGGGGGAGAAGTAGTAGGCATGAGGTGTCTACACCTGCACAGTCTGTCCTAACACAGGGGAATGTGCTGGCCTGGTCCTCCTGGAGCCTCTGGAGGCCGAGCTGGGGCCAGGAGGACTGACTAGGCCAGGCAAACCCAGGGATGTATCATGGGCACCCACCCCACCCTGTTCCTATGCCAAAAGGACCAGAAGATAGCAACATTAATGAAGTCTTCATCCTTGGGCCCTATCAGAGTCCTTGGACTTGGGCCATGTGTCCCTGTCCCTAGGTCCAAAGTACACTTGCCCACTTGCCTGGGGGATCCATGGAGGAAGAAAAGAAGGAGCGAGCTCCCATATACTTTAATCCTCCAGGAAGATCTAGGCAGGGCGTCTCAGTAAAGAACACACAGATATTTATCCAAGGCCCCTGGAATGTGAAGGGGAGGTGGTAGTCTCCTCTCCAGGGGAGATAGGTGTGGCCTCAGGGCTTCTAGAGGACCAGTTTCCTCATCCATGGCACATTTTTCTTGCCAGAAGAAGTACTTGTGGCACTTGTAAACTTTTGGACCCATCTCTGACCCTCCATATTTATAACATTTACCAGACAAATCTAGCACCCAGTTCCCAGGGACAATGGCTTGGGAAAGTAGGCAGGGTCACCAGCCTTAAATTTGGCAATGGGAGACACCTGGATTTAATCTTGCAGGGCTGAGCTCACACATCTGTAAGAATGGACATAGTTCCCGCCCTTTGGCCTGGTATCTTGCCTGCCTGTTGCCTCTCCACACCAGGCCAGTTTGGGACCCTGGAACCACACATACAGAGGACGTGAAGGCTAATTCCCTGCAGCCGGGGCTGGGAAGGGGTTCTGTGCTCTTGGGGAGCCAGGCCTCACCTTTGAACCTGTCGTCAGAGTCGCTCTCGCTCTCACTATTCTCATCTGGAAAAATAACAGCAGGAGTGCAAGCTTGCTCAGCCACTGGCCCAGCAAACGTTCTCTGTGCCCCCTCCCACTCCTCACCAGGGATGGAGCTGTAGCTAGTCTGGGCCACTGTGGGCTCAGGGTCAGGCATCTGTGGGCAGGAGTTGACTGGCCTGGGGCCAGAGTCTCACAGAGCTCAGCTTGTGGGTGCCAATCTATATACAAACCCCTATCCAGGCTTGATCTGAGAGAAGCTGTGGGCCCGAGTTAGAGGCTGAGCCAGCAGAGAGGCCTACCCCAGG
This sequence comes from Lepilemur ruficaudatus, assembly GCA_963574885.1. Taxonomy (NCBI): domain Eukaryota; kingdom Metazoa; phylum Chordata; class Mammalia; order Primates; family Lepilemuridae; genus Lepilemur; species Lepilemur ruficaudatus. The sequence goes on along the minus strand of CAUYRT010099029.1, from coordinate 26,329 downwards.
CCTGGAAAATAAGGGCCCTGCCTCCAGGAGGCCAAGATTTGAAATGGGAAACAGACCACATGCTCAGTGAGGTCTGGCCTTTCCTTTTGCCAGAAGCAGATTCCCACACCCACCTCCCTACTCAGGGCCTCATAGCCCAAAGCCTGAAGGAACCCATCTCAGGGTTTCTCCCTTCTCTGGCTCTCCCTCCTATGTGGCCATTTCCTGGCAGGGCTCTACCCTCCTAGAAGGCAGGACTCCACAATAGGCCCACAAAGGGGTAAACTGATGCTTCTCCCCGTTCCTAATGCCCAAGGGCCCCAAACACCTGAACCAGCTCAGGCATCACGGCCTACCTCTCAGTGACGCTGTCTCAATGCTGGACATAGACAGCTTTTTTAACCTCTTCTTTCCCCTCTTGGCATTGTAGATGGAGTTAATTCTTTGGACAAGCTGGGTGAAAAAAGCAGGGAGGGTGAGATAACCCTATAATCAGCTTCCCCTAATTCCAAGAAGGCCAAGTAGGAGCCCATCCCTGCCCTTATTGGTGTAAGCTTTCTGTCCTCCACCCACAGGGCACAGGACTGATCTCAATACTGAACTGACCCCATGTGGAGACTCACCAGCCATGCCTGGTAGCTTTCCATCTCCCTAGTCCCTAGGAGTGGTCCCTTGCCCCAAGACAAGGACACTAAACTTAGCTCCCCAGAGGAAGGAACTGTGATCAAACTAGACAGGATGGGAGCTCCTGGGTCCCAAGAGTCATTGAACCAACTGAGACAAAGAGCTTCTCAGACGTAATAACAGGAACAAGGATTCTAGCCTTTCCCCTCTGGGCCATAACCTGGGGACCTGACAGGAAGAAGCTAAATTCCCAATATACCCAAGCATTGTTTTCAGGCTAAAAATACCATTTGGCTAAATCCTGCAGCTTTGGGCTGGGGGTTTGGGCCTGGCTGTCTATGTGTGAAAATCATTGCTGAAAACTCTTCAATTCCAAGAGGTATAGAAAGGAAGACCCGTGGTTGAGTCCTAGGTCTTTCAAAGCCTAGATATGTTTACGTGTGGAGACTCCAAAATTCATATACCACACTCACTAATGAGGAGCCTCTAAAAGCCTTTCCTTCCTCTAACATTTGAGTATCTAATTAGTTAATGCATCTTTATTGATAAGACAATGGAATTAACCATATGAAAAAAGGGCCAGTGTACAGACTCAGAATTTATTCAGAGGGAACTGGGCAAGCAGCCCGGATCAGGCAAGGAAGAAAAGAGAAGGGCTAGTTGCCTGCCCCTGGCCCCCGGCCCCCGTCCAGTCCATCTGGGGAGGATACCTTGGGAATGCGGCGGGCCCGGCGGCTAGACAGAAGTTCACTTGTGGTGCTGAGGCTGTCTTCGTTGAGGCTGGAGGGTGAAGACGGCAGGCTCAGCTGAGCCAACAGCAGCATGTCATCATGGCTATGTCTCTTGGGTAATCGTGGCAGCCGGTGGCTCTTCCTTTCTGACCAGTTCCCACTGCGCAGGGACTGGGTGCTGGGTTTCAGGGAGAGCTGGCATGGGGAGAAGACATGGGACAGGGGCTCATCACAGATGCCTTGGCCAGGACCCATCTGCTGGGACCTGGACGTAGAAGCCACGGGCTGCTATCCCTAGTTCCCCCCAGTCACCTTGGCATTTTCATCCCTCTTTTAAGACCTTAGCTGTTAATCAGCCAGGTCAGGGCAGGATTAGATATTTGCTTCCCCAAAGAAAGCCTTACTACTTCTGCCAGAAAAAAAGAACAGAGACTAAAAACCCTGTGTTCTCATCTGACTGCAAAAAGAATGCAAAGTGGGAATTCTTGGGGCTTCTCCTGAGCTTTGGGACAAGGATTACTGAGCCTGGATGAAGGAACCAGTCTTGCCCACCATAACCCCTGAGCCAATCCTAAAAGGCTTCTGCTACCAGATGCCACAACCTATGTGCCAGCCTGCTCTGCTGAGTGATACTGGCAGCCTGGCCCTGCTCACTTCTTCCAGGAACAACACAAGGGCTCTGAGCTCTGAACACCAAAGCTGGGCCAGGCAGGTCTCACACTCAATTGGCTTGTGCACTCATGAGGTCCTGGGCTGCCGCTTCCCGCTATGCAGACACCTTGCAGCACAGGATACATTCCTTGCAGTAGGTCCTGCTCAGTGCCGAGAAGACAGGCACCCCCGCAGACTCCCACTGTTGTCTGGATCTAGAACTGCCTCTCCTCACTTGTCAGCAGCTCTTCCTTCCTCCACAGCCCCCAATTTCTTCTTCCCACTCAATCAGTCTGGCAATACAAATTCAATGGAAGCCTGCATGAACTGAGCACATTAGGGTAAATCTTTTATAGAATCTTTTCTATAAAAATCTTACATTATTCCAAAGCCAGAAGAAATCACTTTTATATTCTCTGGCCAATGTTATCTGGGTAGGTCAGAGAAACCCTGTCCACAGTCCTGCCTCCTGTCACCCTGGACAAGACCAACATGAATGTAAGTCTAAAAGCTTCCTTTGACCTTTCACCTTTTCTCTCTTTCTGCATTCTCTCAGTCCATGCTTCAAAGATTCATTCTCATCCCCTCCAGCAGGAGTGGCTCCAGGTGTCACAGACACTTGTCTGGCTTTCCAAATCTGGGTTTTGGGCTTACACTTGGCCCCCTGACGTCAGTACTGAGTTAATTTCTGGCAGAGGTACAGAATACCAACACTCTAACCAGGGCCCTGTCTTCCTGTTTCCCACAGAAGGGAAGGAAAAATAATAAGACAGGAGACTGCAGGGGCTCCTGGCTTAGTTTTGCAGCTCAGAGCTCAGGTAGTGAGGAAAAGGTAGGACAGGGCCCTCAGAGACCATCCTAATTGTCCACAGGGCTTTCAACATAGTAGAAGTACCTGAGGGCAGACCTCTTTGCTGTGGTGATCTCCTCTGCCAAGTACTGGTGAGGGAGAAAGCCTGAGTGGAAGCTGGGTGCAAGACTTGAGAGGACAGCCCCCACTGTGGCCCTCACACTGACCCTACAGGCCCACATCAGGGCTGCATTACCTGCGTGGGTGGGTTGTTGTACTTCCTGTCCTGAGGACTCCACATCCTGTGCAAAGAGTCCAAGGAGTTCTCAGACAGTTGCTGGGATTTTCGTCCTGCTCGTCGGCTCTTTAAGTCCACATCCTCATATGGATTCTCCTTAGGCAGATCTCCTGCAGAGGAGAAAAAGTTAGAGAAGGGGGAAAAGGGAAGAAGGAAACACACGGACACACACACACACACACACACACACACACACACACACAAATAAACAAGCCGAATTCCTGTAAACCAAAGAGACTGGCTTCTGCCTGGCCCCTCCAGCTCATGAGTCATGCAGCTGCCCGTCTGCAGTGGTGAGGCTACAAGCAGATCCTGGCTCCAAGTCCAGAAGCTGAGCCCACCCTCCCCCACCCCACTCCCTGTTCAGCTCAGCTCAGCCTTGTCTGGCCTCTGCTTTATAAATTCAGGGATTGCACAAGACTGGCTCAGCCACCCCTGCCTGTGCCCAGCCAGAGGACAAAGCCAACACCAGGAGTCTTTCCTTGGCTCCAGTCCCTCTGCTGCTAAAGCCCCAGATACACAGTTCAAGGTAGGAAAGGCTTTCAGAAGTCACTCCGCTGTCCCTTTACCCAACTCTCAGTGGGTCTCCCTGGGGACTCACTTCCAGGGTGGGCACGGAGGAATTCAAAGAACACTAGAGAGCAGGGCTTTACCGGGCCTCTCTCCCACCTATTACACTGTTCAACAAGTCTTTTAGGGCAGGGATTTTGTCTTATTCAGGCCACCCCAGAAACATAACAATGATTAGTAGTTAGTATTCAGTAATTATTTGTTCAATGAATCTCTTACTACTGCTGATCTCAGCAAAAAGTGAACTATCATCACTCCCCTTTTCGAATAAACTCTCCTGCTGTGACACAAGGAAAGTGTGAAAGGCTTGGAAGGAATCTGGGCCAAAGGGTAGGGGTGGGGGGAGTTCTTGCTTCTCCGGACTAGTTTTTAAATCCCTGGCCCCAGGTACTGTATTGGCACTACCAGAAAATCTCCAAAAAGTCCAAAACATCACCCCTGCCATTGAAGATTCTGAGAGATACTCCTTTCCACAAACTAAACCTCCTGCCCTTTCCCTCCAACTCATACCTAACCTAGTCTTTTCTAAAATACAGTAATACCATGAGGCAAGTCAGTCCTGGCTCAATCCTGGTAGCAGAATTACAGTGGTGACAAGGTCTATGGGGACTCTGAGTAAATAAGAGCCCTCTCTGCTCCCCTTTCCCTTGTCCCAGCCCCAATATTTGGGACTTGGGACCTAGGAACCACTGGCCTGATTAAGGCTTTGCCAAGGTAAGCACACACGGTGAGAGCAGGGCTCACTCCAGCATCTGTCTGCTCAGCAGGATTGAGCCTGGGTCACCACTCAGTCCCACACCTGTCCTATAGATGCCTGATGTACCTTACACCCTACGGGAGCTCAGATCCCCAACTCCTCAGGGAGATAGCAGAAGATGGACCTATAGGACTAGAAATAAAGGCTGCTGAAAGTGCAAGCTTTCCTGGCAGGGCACAGGAGAAAAACCAATCCCCATATGCTTATAGATACCTCACCAAAGCTAAGGTCTCCCCAAATCGTGGCATCTACTCATTACCATCAGGAAAAGCCACAACAAATTTAGGAAATGGCTTTACAGAGATTGGGGTGGGGTGGGGGGACAGTATAGGGAAGATTTCAGTCAGAGCTAAATGGACTGCAGTGGGAGCAATACAGATCTCTGCAAACTTATGAGTCAAAGATGGGTCAAGAAAGGATTTGGGACAGGATTAAGTGATTCCTAAACTCCAAGCAGAGTCCCCAGCAACTGAGCAGACCTTTTCCTGTAACACAGTCATGCTATTAAAATGACTTGTCTCCATTCCAGAGCCCTGACTAAGCAAAGCTGGCCCAGCAGCCCTGCCTCAAGAAGCCAAATCAAACCCGGCATCCCTTGAATGTTTTCGCCTGCCTACCCCACTGTGGAGCCCTTGGGGAGGAGTTGGGATGGCATCTCTACTTCTTGGTCCCTCCCCAACATATATCCTGCAGAGGTTGGGTGGTGAGGGGGATTAAGAATGGAAAAATAGCAGGACACAGTCTTCCTCCTGATCCCATGAAACAAGAGCAGAGTATAACTGTCCAGACTGGGGCAGGGAGAACATTTATTCCAAGCTCATCCAGTACAAACTGCCTTGGGCTGGACGACCCAGAGTCCTTATCATCATTTCCCAACCTGTGGGAAGATCTGTCTCAATACCTTTAGATCAGGGTTTCTCTGTGTGTTGACATTTTGGGTTGGATAATTCTTGTTGTGGTAGACTGTCCTGTCCATTTGTAGAATGTTTAGTGGCAACCTGGGCTTCTATCCTCCAAATGACATTAGCATCCCCTCCGTGTAACCGAAAATGTCTCCACATACTAACAAATGCTCCCTGGGGGTGGATGGATGGATGGAAGGGAGGAAGGGAGGGAGGAAGGGAGGGAAAGAAAAAGAGATGAAATTGCCCCCTATAAGAACCACTGCTTTAGACAGATTTTTCTAAAGTTCCTAACGACTCCTGAGTTCTACGACATGAGTCCCAAGGCTAATCCTCTTTTTCTCCATCCTTCTCTCTTTCCCTTCTTACCCGCCTCCTTCCTTCCTTCTTTCTGCATAATCACAGCTTGATATGGATACAAATCCAGCACACCAAGAAAAAGATGTGGGATACTGAGGCCCAGGGAAATAAGAGATGTATAGTGCTGGTGCATATAAGTGACAACCCGGGAGAACACAGTTAGAAACAGCAGGTTCTCAAGGATAGCACTGCCTCTGGAAACTAGAGTTCAGGAAAGCCTCAAAGGCCTGCTCCTCCTGCCCAGCCCTAATGCCAGCCTTTCTTCTCCAGCAATGTTTAACATCCTCTCTGATGTAACCAAGCCACTAATCACTCCTCCAGGAAATGACTACTGGCCCCATCCCAAGCCCTGCCTCCCCAGCCTCAGCTTGGTTCACAGCCCTAACTCACCTGCTACCTCCAATATCCTAGCCCATTTCTGACCACCCTTTGGAGCTGTCTTACAGATACTCCCAGCCATCTCTCTAGGATGTGAGGGGATCCAGGGGATGGGTGACCTGCCAGCCCCTGTGTCCTACAGCCACTAACCTGAACCTACTGAGAGCAAATAAACCACCAAAGCAATGGCTCAGAGCAGGGAGAGAAGGCAGGCTTGGGATTAGTGCTCAGAGCTTCCTACAGATGACAGAGCTAAAGAAGCCAGAACTGGAGAAGCTCGAGCTGAGTGGGAGATTCAGCAGGGACATGGATGGGAGACAGGAAGCCTGGCAGACTGCACACTTTCACCTGCATTCCGGCCCACACAGCTTCCTCAGGACAGTCCACACTGCCCTTGGAGAGGGGCGGAGAAGCAGGCCCCTCTTCCCTGAAGGCCTGGCCCTGAGTAGCCCCAGCTCATCAAGCTCAGCTGGGAAGCCAGAGGTCTTACCCTTTCCCAGCTTTGATGAGGAAATAAGGTGCAAGGGCATCACAAAGAATTTCTGCTGTGCACTCCTCTGAAAGGGGATTGCCAGAGCCCAGACTTATCACATTGATCCTGTTGAAGAAAGAATCCAGCCCCACAGGGCCCTCCCCACAGCTCCATTAACCACATATACAAAACCTCCTCCCTACCACCCCCCCTCAACAACTGGAAGAACCAGTTAGGGAAGGGGTGTGTGTATGTGCACAGGCACTGAGAATTTCTCCAGAATACTAAGCCTCCTGGACCACACCCATGGCTAGGGCCCTGGGTCTGCAGCTTCCCTCCCAACCCTCCTCTGCTTCCAACCAGCTGTTTCTTCTGGTTCTCAGCATTTCCCCCTTTCTCACACAGCAAAGGGCCAGGCTTAGGGTCCAACTCCTCTGGCAACAGATCAGATTGGGACCTCCAAGGGTCCCTCCAGCTGTTACCCACCCTCCAAGCCTGGACACTATTTCCCAACAGCACAGCACCTTTCCCAGGGCTGCACCTCTTGGCTGCTACAACATCCGTCCTGGTAGGCAAACGAGAGAAGAAGCCAGAGGGAGTAGAGGCTCAAATGGCTTTGTAGTACAGGCTGAATGGCCCTGTCCCCAGCTTGCACCCCACTGAAGTTCCTGGAAACTCTCCCTCAGCCCCAGCTAGCTGATGGGAGTGGGAATCTCTGCAGGAATGCAGCTCAGGCTCCTTGGTCAGGCGCCGAGGCCACTCCACATAACTCCCTAACAAGCTGCTTCCTTGGGTGCATTTTTAAGTGTCAGGCTCAGAATGCAAACATAAGGCTTTGTAGAATAGCAGCATCTTCCAGGGGCAGATGTCAAATTGGATAGGCGAGAAATAACAGCTCTGGGAAGCAACAAGACAGCAACTTTCTTTTTGAACCCCTTTACTGCAAATTAGCAGGATAAACCTCAGCCTGTTTGAGAGTATCCCACCCGAGTTCCCCAGGCATCATGCCTGGTATGGGCAGGAGGCCAGAAAACTCCCCAAGGCCCCTCGTTCAAGTCCACTGCTCACAGAGAAGACATGTTAGTCTCAGGGCCAGCTGGCCCTCAGCCTCTAACAGACCAGGACTCCAGTCCAACCGCTAGTACCCAAGATGGAGATTTCGCATCGGCTCTCTGCCTCCCCACACTCTGACATTACATGCCCAAAACAAGCTCTGTTTGTCTCTGAGGAATTAAGGCAGCACAAGAGGTGAATAATCCAGCTGGAATCAAAATCAACTTTAATCTCCCAGAGCATAGGCTGGGCTCAAGGTGAGTAAGAGCCACTGATTAATCTGAGGCAAAAAGTGAAACTGACATTCAGGGTTCAGCAACAAGAGACCCCCCTGAAGCCTCTAGGGAAACTCCAAATTCTTGGAGGGATAAAGTGACCAGAATCTAACAGAAAGAGAATATTCTCAACATCCTCCCTTGTATTTCCCTCTAGCCGCCAGGGTCAGGTCCAGGGCTGCTGTAGGGGATACAAAGGAGAAAACATGCCCAGGGCACTGTCCTAACTATACACTTTGGAAACCACTCCCCACTTCACATGGCCAAAGCAAAACCAAATATCCCTTGCCCTTTCTTTTACACCTTCCCTCTCTTCTCCTTCCCCTAACTCTACACTGTGCTCCAAACATCCAGAAGCCAGGTGAGCAGTTAAGGAAGATGCCCCATCTACACCTTTCCCTGGTACAGCCTTACCCCCAGCTCTAGCTCAGCCATCCAAGAGGCAGCCAAGCTGCTCCTGTATCTCCGTGCCTCCTCGTGCAGCATCCCGCAGTGGAAGAGAATCTTCTCTAATGAGTGAGGAGGCAAAGGTCCGGACACACTTGCCTCCCTTCTCTCAAACCTGACTCAGAAGTCCCAGGGAACAGCTCTGTTACCAAGAACAGTGCCTCCAAAATTGCTCCCACCCTACCCCCCCCAAACACTGCCCCAAACAATCCTAAACAGAGTCCTGGATCATGGTACTCTAGACAGGGAGAAATGGTTGAGGCAGTCCCTTTCTCTTGTTTCAATTCGGCTGATGCAAGAACATACCTCTGCTGGAAATCCCTGGGCAGCACAGAGGCTGCCCAAGCCTTGTCAGAGAATAGAGAACAGTGAGGACCACAGTATTGCCAGGACCTGGTATACTGGAGGGACAGCAGAAAGCTACAGCCCTCTGTCCACTGCAGCAGCCGCACTGCGTTCTCCCAGGGCCTTTAGCAGCAGTGACACATTACAGTTTCTACCAACTAGAGGAAATTGGAATGTACCCTGCAATAGGAGGAGGAGAGTGGGATGAGGCAACAGAGCTGCCCCCTGTTGTCCCAAACCCCTATTAGAGAGGACTTTCTTCCTCTCTAATGTTGCATGAAGACGCAAGAAAATGTAGGAGCGGGGGGGAAAAAAAGAAAAGAAAAGAAAAGGAAGAAGAAATGTAAGAGCAGCTTGGCTGCCTCTTGGATGGCTCAGCTAGAGCTAGGGGCAGGGGTGAGGGTTATACAGGGGAAAGCTGGAGTTGGAGCATTTTCCTTAACTGCTCACCTAGCTTCTGGATCTTTGGCTCTGATGCCCACAGTTCTTGATTTCAGCTCTGGGTGACCTGTGGGTATAAAGCTGTCTTTTCTCTAGTGATAAGGTTAAAGGCCTCCCTCCCGTAACTCTTACACTGTTCTAGGGATTTCACTCCCACAGTCTTCCTGCTATGACCCAGTTTTGCATGGCTACATACTATACAGTGTGTTCCTGGGAAAGCAGTGTCTCTGTGGGTCTTATGTACAGCTGCTGTCTCCCCAGAAATGCTAGCCCAGCAAGTTGTAAGGAGAAAACTATGAAACTGATGGCTCAGATCAAATGAGGAAATAGATGGCCTTCTCTTCATAAGATTCCAGTCTTCTGAGAATCTGGAGGGTTCTCTCTACTGGGGCCACTTCTCTCTCCAATGTGTTAACTAAGACTATGTTCTCCAGCTGCAATGTGTAAGACAGAGAGAGAGAGAGAAGACAAGGACAGAGAGAGGGAGTAAGCAAGCACACTGCCTTTCCTCTTCACTGACCTATACTGAGACACACACTTTATTGAGCAGAATCAAAGCTCCACACTAATTCAAGTTTGCCAACACCACGTCCACCCACTTGTTGGAAGACAATTCTCTATGGAGTCTTACATTTCTGTCCTTCTGAGCAAGAGAAATTGACAGTTCTAGACTATATTTCAAAGGATGTTTATATAGCAAAGAGTCTTGGAAGACAGAGATAATGTCTCCCTGCAGGGCAGAGGCAGATTTGTTTCCTGACCTGAATGATAAAGATAAGGGTTGGGCGGGTTTGCTAGCAGCCCCGGAAAAGACTGGGGCTTCCTAAGCTTGGGCTCCTGAGCTGGAACACAGACCCTCAGTGTACGCAGCTTCTACCTGGGCCTCCTCCATACCCCATGTGACTTGTGAACAAGGGGAACACGTGGGACATGAAGCTCTTGCTGCCTGCTGTGCCATAAGTAATAAAATTCTTCCTCTGCGACTCAGGAGTCTTGTGTTTTCAGCCAGGATCTATGCAAGTAGGGCTGTGAAACTGGTTAGCTTGTGCTACAGGCAATGTCTGTGTCCTCCAACACTCATATGTTGTAGGTGAGGCCTTTGGGAGATAATTAGATCATGAAGGCAGAGCTCTTACAAATGGGATTAATGCCCTGATAAAAGAGACCCCAGAGAACTCCCTCACCCCTTCTGCCATATGAAGACACAGCGAGAAGACAGCTGTCTTTGACCAAGAAGCAGGCCCTCACCAGATACTGAATCTGCTGGCGTCTTATTTTTATCTCATTTAATCTGAACGATAACCTTATAAAATATTATCATTATTATTGTTGCTGTTGTTAATATCACCACATAGTCATTTTATAGGAGAAAAACAAAGTCCTCACAAAAGTTAAGTGATTTGCCTAAGGACACACAGCTGAAGCCTTCCAAAAATAAAACAAAGGAATGATGTAGTTTTTGCCTTCTTGTGATCACAAAGGCCCTTTGGATTTCAGTTCGTTCACAGGGCAAGGCTTTAATCACTTAGCTGCTCTGTCTTTCCTAAGGTCCTTCCTCTGACACTCTTTTCCAGCACAAGATCCAAAAGGTAGGACCATGTCTGCCCACAGTGCATGAGGCGAATATGTGAGTATCTCCTCTTGTTCTTGTTCTTCTAATGTCCCCAGAGATGACCAACCTCGGCCACTGCTTACCCACAATATCTTCATAGGCATTCTCTTCTAAAGTGCTTTTGGATCCAAACTTGGGTTGGCTCTCAGTACCATTCTCAGTGGGAGAAGAGGGGTACAGGGACTGGAGACTAGATGCATCCTCAAACTCAAAGGATTTTCTGTGGATAATAAGAGCAAGAGTCATTCCAGTCAACCAGATCTCTGCTGCCTTGGCCACAGCAAGGAGCAGAGGCCCTCCTCATAAAACTTGCTACTGAGAAGGAAAAGCATCAAGGTGGATCTGAACTTACCATCCAAATGAAGACACAGATGACCTGAAAGGCCCCAGCCTGAGTGCCTGCAACATGCTTTATCCCTAGTAATACCAATATTAGGTAAAAACAATTACCCCAACTTAAAAGCATGCTATGTGTCAAATGCACCTTTACATGTGTTACCTCATATATCACAATAGTGCTACCAGGTATTGTGCCATTGTACAAGTGCGGAGATCAAAGTGACAAAGGCAGGACTCTCCCAGGCTGTCTGACTCCAGGGCCTGGGCTCTTAACCACTTTGGCATCCCAACCCTAGAGAATATCCTCTTTGAGAAGTGTATGCTACCATCACAGGGATCAAGCACCTGACCGGCCTCTGGAGCCTCACATCCACATCTGCATCCTAGCCAGATGCACTAAGCAGGTGGGAAGGCTAGACGTTGGAAGAGTCTTGCTCAGGGCTGTCAGGGGCTTGGAAAAGCAGTCAGTGCTGGGTGGCTTGTTGAAACAGGAAGGGCTGAGCCCTGAAAACAAATTATACAACTTCCAAGGTAGAGCTGGGAGGACATTTTGCAGCTAGAAGCTCCATCTGAGACCCAGCGTTCCTTCAGCTAGCAGCCTGCTCCTCTCCATCCCCCAAATAACCTTCCCTTCCCACAGCACTCTCTACTTCCCTCCTCCATCGGAGAGGTACTGCCTCGTGTAAAGCAATGATCAAATCCCTCTTCTCACCCTCTTCTTTCAGGAGCCATCAATGAAGTCCTTTCTCTCTTCATTTACTTTACTAGTCAACTCCTCCCAAGAGTCCTGCGGTGCAAGTTAAGGGCCAAAAGTGCCTCAAGGACTAGAACTGAATACTCTTTGCATTGGCACTCTCCTCCCTGGGCCTCTGTGACACATTCCCTCCTAGTTTTCAACCACCTCTCTGGTCATTACTTTTCAGGCTCAGGGATTGATTTGTGAGGGATTCTCCTTTCCCACTTGCATTTTCAATGCTGAGGTCTCTCCAAGTTCTGTCTTCGGGACTCTTTTTCTTGCTCTGCATTTTCTAGGGGCCAAATACCCATGGACCGTCACCATATCTACCATTTGTACCATGATGACTCCCAGATTTCTGTCTTTGGCCTAGACTTAATTAGTTAAATATACAATGGCTGAGTGCGATTCCCAAATTTTGGCCCATGGATCGCTGTTGGTGTGAGACCAAGTTTTCACCAGCATATACGGTATTGTCAACATGTTAGGCAGATCCCAAGTCAGCAACTAAGACACAGATCATCTTCAGGCAAATCACCCGTGAAAATCCTCCAGGAGGGTACCACCTGAGGACCAATAGATTGTCTCTCATTAAGACATATAATCAGTTTCTCCCCCAGATTTTTTAACAGATTTCTTTTTCTTTGGTTAAATATCAGAGGAAATATTTGGCTTGTATTTTTTTAAATAAAAAAGTGTATTAAATATGAGAATCACACCTGGCATAACAGATACAAACTTACCATCTCAAACTGCTCAGGGGAATATGCTCACTCTTGGTGAAGGCAAATGGAACAGACTGCACTTTTGGAATGGTTTCTCTTTTTCCAAGAGCACAGATTTAAGTTTGCTAAGTTAATTCTTATATGACGTGACTCCACCATATATGGTATATGCGTGTATATATTATACACAGATGTAATGTGTGTGGGAATATGTGTAAAACCTTCAGGCTGATGAACTCTCCCCCCACTCCCTTCTGTCACCTAATTAACTGCTTTTTGCTCCTCTAAAGTTAGTCCAGCAACTCTCTCTGAGGAACCTTCCCTTACTCCCCAGTCTAATTTAGATGCCTACCCTCTGGGTCTCTGCAGTGTCCTGCACTGATGCGGGTCATGACACATATGACAGTATATACAATTTATCTGCGCACCAGATCATGAAGTCCTTGAATGGAAGAACCATGTCTTATTTGCCTCTGTGTCCCCTTGCTTGGTGCACAGCAGGCTCCGGGTGGATGTTTACAGAAATGGATGAATAAGGACAAAGCAAACACTCTTGGCAGGCTGTTAAAGAATTAAAGAGCCAGTGAGCATTCTGGGGTGCGCCAAAACACGGGATTACCCTTAGCCAAGGGCAGTTCTGGCTCAGGGGTCTGAACCTTTGTGTTTTCTTCCTCTCTGCACGTGGCAGGAAAGTTTACACATGAGATGGGAGACACTGGATGAAACCTGAAATAGGAGAACAGACTGAAGAATTCCCAAAAGTAAAACAAACCTGAATGCCTAGGTTAGATGACAAAGGCAGTAGAGGGTACAAGGACAGCTCTTTCCAAGGAAGCTGACTCCCAGCCTACTCCAATTCAGAGAACAAGTTGCCTGTTAACTTTTACCAACTCCAGCAGCCCCAGCTCCCAGGTCACTCTGGGGAGATGGCCCTGGCAGTCCAGGGTCAGAAATGCCAAGAATGACCAGGAAACCAATGTGAGCCTTGGAATAGGTCATTCTGGGACATGGCCAAGAAGTCGGTGAAATGTTCTTTCAACTCCTTTTTCCATCAGTCTCCTCTTTCAAGATCTGAGAATCCCTGCTTGATGTGGGCCCAGGGTTCCTATGTGGTCAGGAGGCCCTCAGGAAAAAGCAAATTATGTTAAATTTGCTGACCCTACTATACTATGTTAATGACAAAATGCAGTATTCAGATAATGTTTCACTTGAAATAAATTTCTAATGCTGGCACTTCAGGTGGTAGGGAGGCTAAGATCCTGCTAGTCCTAAAGGGACTGCCTACTTCACCTGAAAGTAAGGTGGCTCTGACCTTCCCATGGAAGACTGAGGAAGCTCCAAAAAGGCTTCGAACACAACCCAGCTCTACCCTAAACACAAATCCAGCCAACACCTTCAGTGAACAGCACAGGGAAGAAGTGCTTTCACCCTCACAATCATGTTCAGGTATCCTGTGAGAGCAGAACAATCTCAGTTTTCACGACCACAAATACCACTTAACAATTATTCAGTGCTTAAGGCTTATAAAGCACTACTGACTGTGACCCACAATACTATCACTTTTGCATCCTCCATTTAAAAGCAAGCCACTGTGCCCAGCTACAAGACACTAGAGCATTACCTGCTCTGGGACTTGTGATGACCACGCATGTCCTTCTTGGGTCTCCGGGTAACTGGTGGGGCTGGGGTGGAGGGCAAGGGGGGTGGAGCAGCAGGTGTGGGCGAAGGAGGTAGACCATTGCTTGGCTTACTCTTGGGGTTCTTGTCAGCCTCATATTCAAAGGTGCGCTTGGGTTTAGGAACAGGGTTCACAGCGGGATCAGGGGAGCTCTTTGATGGCAGCAGTTGGGAGCTAGGGCTATTTCCAGGGGTCCCTGGCTTAGTGGAACCACTGCCTTCCCTCTCCAGGGGTGGGCCCGCCTCCCCGCCAACTCCAGCTACTCCTACTGCCCGGCTGCCAGCACTCAGACCCGCGCTCCCGGTCAGCTCCTCCAAGGTGTCCAAGGTTCCAGTCTTTCTTTTCCCTCGGTCTACACTGTAGCAGCTGCTGGGGAGCTGAGGGAGTCCCCGGCCTGGCTGCTCCTTCAGGGCCTGTTCAATTTTCTGAATCCGGCTCAGCACTGCTGAGCTTTCTTTCCTGATGCCATGCCCCCTGACGAAGGCACTGGGCTCACTCCGGCCTGGCCGTTTCTCCAGCCGGTAGAGAGAGTCCCGGATAGGGAGTGCCTCTCCCTCCTCTTCGGTCTCAGGGTAGGAACACTCGGAGAAGGTCCTGCTCATCCTCCGGAGGCCCTTGAAATCAAAGGTCTTTTCTGAGCTGCAGGGGGACGGCACCACGCTGGGACAGCCCACACTGGGGCAGCCCTCACTGGCTGCCCACTCACCCCCAGAACCCTCCCGCTTCTCTCCACACATGCTCATCCTGGGCAAGGCCTCTCGGCGACCTTCCCATGCTGATATCTTCTCCCGGATGCCCAGGCTGTGGGCACGGGTGCCAGTGCGGGTCAGCAAGATGCTTCGTGGGCCAGCCGCTGGCCCCAGGAATGGCGTGCTCTGGGCAAGGGGGAGGCAAGCAGCCACACCCTCTACATCCCAGGCTGCGCCTTGGACATTCTCCTTCTGGTCCTCTCTCTTGCACACTGAAGGGCTTTTGTCCAAATAACCGAAGCTGGTGGCCTTGAGGGGACAGATGGGTGGTGAAGTATCTGGGGAGGGGTCTTGAGGATTCTGGGGTGAAGGATCACAGGGGTGCCAGTCCTTGAGGAGCACCCGGGAGCTGCAGTGGCTGGGGTACCTGCAGGCTGAGGTTTCACTATCACTGAGGGGGTAGATGGGACTCCTCGGTGGGGAGAGAACTGGAGGTGGAGAGACTGACTGAGACCTGAGGACAAAAAGAAAAAAAGGAAAAAAGAAAATGGCAGTGAGTAGCCTAACAACCAGAGGCATCATGTTTTATTCTTAGAGAGCTCAGTATCTCTCTCCTATAGGATTCTCAAGCTAAAAAAATACTCTCTTCAAGTAATAAAAGGCTGTCCTCAAGGTGAGAAACAGCTCCTTAACCACAGAGGGCCAAACTCAGTGGGCCTCTCTGCCCAACTCATCCCCTGAATGATGTCTGGAACAGAAGCTTGTTCTGTGACTCTGTTCCAAGACTCTAAGATCAGTAGAGTGCTTCGAAATGCTTAACAACCAGCTCTCTCAGGGAGATGGCACAGATTGGTAGCACTTGCCTATTTCCATAGCATAAATATTCCCACTACAGCTGAGCTGCCAATCGGACATCATTGAATGCGGAGTTGAGAAGAGATGCTAATTACCAACTGTCGTGAGCTGGTACAGGCAGCGCTAGCACACTACTTCCTGAAGTAGCCCCAGATATGTACACTCAAACCCTTTGATCTTTCCCCTAAACAAGGCTCTATCTCCCCCAAAACTTCTGCTACTGGACATAAGATCTTGCTTCCTCAGCTTGGGTCCTGACCAGAATTAGGATCCTTGAGGGCCTCAAAAAGGTCAGAAGGGCCCCTCAGGAAAGAGTCCTCTCCACTCTCTCCATGAAGAGGCTAATGGGGACAGAGACAAACTTCTCAGGCAGCTCCACCTTCCAGCAGGGTTGTAACATCCAATGAGCGTCAGCCATTTCCCAGCTCTAAATCCGTAAACATATCTTAGCAAATACAGGAACAGTTCTAAATAAATGTTTTCACGTATGTTAACTCATTTACCTTCACAAGAATTCTGTTATTATCATTTTTCTATGACATGTATTTTACAAATGAAAAACACTAAGGCAAAGAGAAGTTAAATATCTCATCCAAGGTCACTCAGCTGGTAAGTGATGCCAGGAGATGAACTTACACTATGCTGGGTTGCCTTTCTAAAGAGGAAGCAGAGCCTCTGCTACCTTTGTGAAACACCCAGGCCCTAGACAGAAATCTCCACAGCACTGGGCACACCCCTGTCTAGGATTCAGCATTTAAAAGTATGAAGGACCTCTCAGTCTTCCCTATTAGACCAAGTCTTCCTAGACTAGACTTTTTAGGTCAAGGGCAGCATCTGGAAGATGCTCAAAGAACGATGAGCAAAAAAAGGAAAAGGTACAGGTGAGTTTATTGAAGAGAACCATAAGCATAATTCCTCTTCAGCACACTTTTCCAGTGGTCTACTAAGCTACTCACTCTCGACTTTCATAATTCTTTCCAAACAGTTTTAGTTCAAAGACAGCAGATTTTTCCCAACACTGCTTGCTACAAAGGCCTACCTGACCCTACTGCCATGGCCCTCAATGCTGGGCTGTCCACCCTTGCAGGCTCCAGAGTGCCATGCCATCCCCAGGAAGGCAGCCAGCTGCCCCGAGCCAGGATGCTGT
The DNA here is from genome assembly GCA_963574885.1 of Lepilemur ruficaudatus. Lineage (NCBI taxonomy): Eukaryota > Metazoa > Chordata > Mammalia > Primates > Lepilemuridae > Lepilemur > Lepilemur ruficaudatus. The sequence goes on along the minus strand of CAUYRT010099029.1, from coordinate 9,475 downwards.
CACTGCTTGATCACACACAGAAAACTGGAGCTCGGGTGAGTCAGGAATTGGCCAACAATTCCCTGTTGGGTCACAGGCTTCTGGCTGCCCCTGAGCAACAGGAAACCTCAACATGCTTAAGTTGTTTTTACAAGGGCAAGTCAAACAAGAGCCTTCCCATGTGTACATGGGCACAGATGAGAGCAATTCGGTGCCCAGACAAGCCAATGACCAAAGAGACTCTGCTCAGTGAGGAGGTGTGAACAGAATAAGCCTTAGCCCTCCCTAGGGTAGGCAGTAGCAGGGTAATGTGCCAGGCTTGAGCCTGGGGAGATACCAACCTACTCACAATTGACAGAGGCCCTGGGTCTCTCTTATTTATTTTACAGAACCATAGAAGCAAAAGGTTGTCAGCCCAGCCCCCTAAGCAAATGAGAGCCTGGGCTACACTAAGGACTCCCAGCTATTCTCAACTGGAGGTAAGAAAAGATGCATTTAATAAAGGACCACATCATTGGTTTATGGATTCAACAAATACTTAGTGAGCACCTGCTATGTGCTAGGCCCTGTTCTAGGTGGTAGATTCAAGAATAAAGAAAACAGACAAAAATTCATGTCTTCATGAAACGCTTAAATTTTAATGGGCGATGACAGGTACCTAATGAGACTCAAAATCTCTTGGGAAGCCTTTTTAAACTACACGACTCACCCACTCTAGACATTTTGATATATGCTCCCCTAAGGATGTGTCTCCCCAATCCCCAAGGTGAGAATTCACTGGTTCATGGAACCACTGTTATTTACGGTGGTATGGGGCATAGCTCCTGGGACAGAAAAATGGTTGAGCATCTCTGGTCCATCTGATTCCAGTATGCTTTCAGAAAGAATGATTCTATAACTTCCCTTAGTGGTTCCATCATGAATAAATCCCTACAGGTTAAGAAATTTCTCTCATCTGGGAGGCCGAGGCAGGCGGATTGCTCAAGGTCAGGAGTTCGAAACCAGCCTGAGCAAGAGTGAGACCCCGTCTCTACTATAAATAGAAAGAAATTAATTGGCCAACTAAAAATATATATGGAAAAAATGAGCCGGGCATGGTGGCGCATGCCTGTAGTCCCAGCTACTTGGGAGGCTGAGGCAGAAGGATCGCTTGAGCCCAGGAGTTTGAGGTTGCTGTGAGCTAGGCTGACGCCACGGCACTCACTCTAGCCTGGACAGCAGAGTGAGACTCTGTCTCAAAAAAAAAAAAAAAAAAAAAAAAAAACAAATTTCTCTCAATGCCTACGCCACTTTAACTGAGGTTTTTGTTTCTCTCCTCTTGTGAAGCACAAAACAGAGAGCAGATTGGCCCTTTCCTTTTAAGACCCTGTCTTTGGTATCACTGCTGATGTGGGTCCATGGCTGCAAGTGCTGCTGCCCAGCCTCCTCCAACAGGCCAGGCCCCATGCACTCCACCAAAAGGGGCCTGCCTATGCGGACGTGGAGCCCGGGAACCCCTGAGCTAGTCACAGAGAAGGCGGCACTCATTCACTTGCTCCGCAGTCTTGGGGATAAGCCGGTGAACAGTATAGATAAGGCCCTGTCCTCATGGGGTTGACAGTCTTACTTGAGGGTAGAATTCACTGCTATCTCTCTCTATGTTCCTGTTTCTACCTCTTATTAGGAATGTACTCACTCTGAACACCCCAGTTTCATTTCCCCAAAATTGTTCTACATTTTACATCACATGATTGTCATAATGGACAAACTAGACTATGGATGTAAAATATTAATTATCGTTAGTATTGCTTTTTTACCAGGTCATACTAGGCTAGTTACTCTCAATAGAGGGTAAGAACACCACAGCCTTAGGTTCATGTTTCAGTGTAGCCACGTACAAACTACATGACTTTAAGCAAGTAACTTTCTCTTTCTAAGGCTCAGTTTCCTTAACTATAAAATGAAGGTTAAAAGACTACATATCTCAGAGGATTGTTATGAGAAACAGAAATAATACACATCAAGTGTCGAGCTTGGTATCTAACACATGGTGCTCAATCTTAGCTTCATAATTGCTAATATTAACAATGGGATGGCTATTCAGAATCATCACCTAGAAACCTTATCAGTTTACCTCTATCCTTGGATTCTAAATGGCAGGGGCAATAAAATAAATATGGCCATGAATTCTTTGCAGCCCATGCTTTGGAAAGGTAGATGAAGTCTATTTCCCTGACCCTTCAGTCTGAGTTGACCTTGTGATTTGCTTTGACAAATAGAATATGGTGGTAGAAATTAAAAGTTGTCTGAATTCCAAACTTAAGGTCTCAAGAGACCTTGCAGTTTCTCCCTTTAACACCTGGAATGCTTCCCTGAGACTGTCACATAAAGAAGCCATTGTAGTCTTTTAGAGGATGAGAAGTCACATGGACCACGGTGAGGCACCTCAGTCAACAGCCAGCCTCCAACTGCCTGACCCGTGAGTGAGGCCGTCTTGGATACAGCTGAACCCAGCTACATGAGTGAGCCCAGGGGAAACCAGGAGATGAACTGCCCAGAAAACCCACAGAAATGTGAGAAATAACAACTTGTTTTAAGCCACTAAATTTTAGGGTGGTTTGCTATATGCAATAGTAAAATGATGCACATGGGAAAGGCCAGGGTTGAGTATAATTGGCCCGCTCCATCCCAGTGTAGAAGCACTGCCTGGGCCTTCCACCTCCACACCTCTCTCCTCTACTTCCCCATGGACCAGCTTCCATGACATTTGGACTGGATCTCTCTCACTACTACAGGCTCTGACGCTCTGTTGGGAACATTCCCTGAAAATGGAGCTAGTTCTGTAATCCCAAGAATAAGCCTCCATATCAGTCTTTGCTCCCAATTGGAGGGAGGGCTCAGGAAAACTGTCACCTAGAAAGCAGGGAAGCTTCAGGTGGGTTAGGAGTCAAGATGCTTGGATCTTTGTAATAATGAGTTTACATAGCACCTGGTGTCTCCTGGCATAGATGGGAGAGAACACTCACTCTTGGGCTTCACATTCACTCTCTCTAGTTATTCCCTAGTTCTTCAAACAGACTGGAAGTGAAAATGAGATAATTCTCCCCTACTGGACGAGAGGAAATCACGGCCAAGAGAACGGCAGTGCTTGGATCCCAGGTGCCTCAGGAAGCCACCACCTAAGCAAAGTCTTCTTTTGGGTCTGGGCACCCAACTCTGCCACTGATAGTCTCTAGTTTCATGTCTTCAGGGTTCTCAGGACAGCTCCCTGCTAACCTTCTCTGAACCTGAACAGAGGCAGTCACCTATCACCCAGGCCACAGTGTGCCAGCCCCACTAGGCTTGAAAGATTCCTTGGCTCTTTATCTATTCAACCAGTATATACTGAGCACCAAATATATTCCAGGCACTATTTTAGGCATTAAGGATCAGTAGAGAGTAAAAATAGATGTCTCTTTTTCTATAGGTTACATTCTAGTAGAGGGACACAGTGTTGCTTTATTTGTTTTAGATTGAGTAGACAATAAATCAACCCTGTGAGACTGCTATGGGGCCGACAAAGAGTAATAAAGGAGGGCAAAGGTATAAGAGATTAACAGTGGGGATGAGTTGCTGTTTTATACAGGGAGATCAGAAACGGCCCCTCTGCCAGGGTAACATATGTCCCTAATCTGAAGGAAGTGAGCAATGTGTTTATCTAGGGGAAGGATGTTCCAGGCAGAAAGAGCAGTAGGGCAAAGGCTTGAAACAATTGTATATCTACTGTATTCCAGGGGCAACAAGGAGGCCAATGTGGCCAGAGCAGAGGGAGAAGAGGAAGAGTGGGCTTGAGATGAGTCTCACAGACACCAGAGGCCACATCACAGAAGACCCCACGGGCCAATGGTAAGACTTGGGCTTGTACTCTGAAAGAGAAGGAAGCTCTTGAAGGGATGTGAGCAGAAGAGTGACGTGATCTGACTTCACATCAGGACGAAGTGCAGGAGTGCAAGGCTGGCAGCAAGGAGACTAGTTAGAAGGCCACTGCAACAACAATCCAGACAAGAGGTTATGGTGGCTTGGATTAGAATGCTAGCAACACAAACGGATTTTCTCTTTTTAAGAGACAGGTTCTTGCTCTGTCGCCCAGGCTAGAGTGCAGTGATCATACCTCACTGCAGCCTCAAACTCCTGGGCTAAAGCGATCCTCCTGCCTCAACCTCCCAAGTAGCTGAGACTATAGGTATGCACCACCATATCTGGCTAATTTTTCTATTTTTTGTAGAGACGGGGTCTTGATATGTTGCCCAGGCTGGTCTTGAACTCCTTGCCTCAAGTAATCTTCCCATCTTGGCCTCCCAAAGTGCTGGGATTACAGATGTGTGTCACCGTGCACAGCCAGAGATGGATCTATTTCGAGGGCTAGGCCAATAGGATTTGTTGATAAACCAGATGACGGGTGTGAGAGACAAAGATCAGTCAAAGATGATGTCAACATTTTTGGCCTGAGCACCTGGTAGAAGGGAGTTCAGGTTATAAATTTCAATTTGGGAGTCAATAGTGGTATATGGATATTATTTAAAAGCATGTGACCAAATGAGATCATCTAGCATGTAAGTGTAGCTAGAGAAGTCCAGGAACTGAGCTGTGGGATAGTCCAGTGCTTCAGGGTCCAGACAAGGAGAAGGAACTAGTCAAGGAGCCTGAGAGAAAAGTGTTCAGTGAGGAAAGAAGAATACCATGAAGAGTGATGTCTTGAGACCTGCAAGAAATAGGGAGTGATCAACTGAGTCAAATCTGCCAACAACTGAGTAAGAGAAGGACTGAAAAATGATCATTAAATTTGGCAACATGGAGGTCACTGTGACCTTATGAAGAGAGGTTTTGGTGGAGAGGTAGGAAGAGAAGCCTGACTGGAAGAAATTCAAGAAAATGGGAGAAGAAGTAGAGACACAGAGTTCAGACAACTCTTTCAAAGAGTTTCCCTAAAAAAGGGAACAAAGAAATGGGGTGATAATGAGGAAAGTGTGGAATAGAAGCATTTTCCTTATTAATTTGAGCTATGATACATCGCTGCATGCTTGAATGATCCAGTGGAGAGAGAAAAGTTGTCAATATAGGACACAGAGGGCACAAATGCAGATGATGCCCTTTCTAAGGCAGCAAGGGAAGTGGGGACCCAATGCCCATCTAAAAAGGTTGGCCTGAGACTGGGGAACCTTCTTCCCTCCACCCACCTGAACTGAGCAGGGTGTCTTCTCACAGGGTCTCATCCCTTATTCTTCCGTCACCGCTGGCTTTGACTGCTGCATGTTTCTCAGCCATTACATTAATGGAGAAAAGGTTGTTATTTCCCCCTCCTTCACACATCAGGATCCAGCCCCCTCTCCCCACACACTGATCTACTTGATGACTAAGTCCCTTCGATTCTACTCCTAACATCTCTCAGATCTGCCCTCTGCTCCCCATCCCCACTGCTACTGCTACTTCCTTGATTCAGATCTTATCTTTCACCAGGACTACTAAAAGTTTCTTAACTTCTCTCTCTGCCTTCACTCTTAACCCAGTTCTGGCTTATCCACTCATCTTCTGACATTTTTCTAAAATGCAAGACTGATTATGCTTGAAATTGCCTACCATCTACAGAATAAAATGCAAATTCACTGGCACTGTTGACAAGATGCCCCTATTTTTCCTTTCATTGTTTCATACTATTTCTCCCTCCATAGCAATTCTGTATCCCACCCTTAGGCACATCAAACTCCTAGCTTTTTCACACCCTATGCCCTTTTCCCGGGTGGAGATGACCAATTTCGGTTTGGATGCCTCCACTGCACCTGGAAAAATGCCTGTTACGGCATATATAAGACATCATTGTACCATAATGCTTCCCCTCTCCCTTACGTGACCATGAGTGGACCTACTTGAAGGTGGTGACTGTATCTTGTTAATCCCCATATCCCTTGCACTTTGTACCACACCTAAAATTAGTAGGAATTAATGTATTCGTGTTGAATGACTAAATGAATGAATGAAAAATTCGTTAAAACCTAGGTCTCCCGTATGCCTGGCCAGGACACTGTCTACAGACTTCCTTGCCTCTCTCTTGGTGCTTTATGACCTGAAGAATGACACAGAAAGGTACACAAAGCACTTAATGCAGCCAGTATGGTTGTCAGCCCCCAAAGCCCTCTCCCATAAGGCAAAAATTATATACTTGACCAAGAGTCTAGAGACCTGGGCCCTGGTTGCATCACATCCTGGGCGTGCTCATGGGCAAGTCATCTAAATTCTCTGAGCCTCAGGTTCTTTACCCATAAAATGGGGAAAACACTTACTTTGAGTATCCTCACATACTAGCTGTATGACTAAGATGAAATAAATTTGTTAACAGTTTTGAACATTATAAATAATGCTATAAAGGTAAAAGAAGCATTTTCAAAAAGTAAATACAAAGCAGCCAACTGACACCCAAGACTCTGCTCTTACCATCTCTCACTCTGTTACTCAACAATCCCAGAGTATGCCCCTGGGGAGGCAGACACTGTGGAACTGGGCACTTATGCCACAGCCTTGCCAGCAAGCAGCCAGTTCTGCTGCTCAGCATGGGCATGGATGACAATACAGCATGCAATTGGCCAAAACCAACATTTTCAGGAGAAATGGAGTAAGATAAACAGATAAAAGAAAGAGGGAGAGAATATAAAGTAAAATTTAAAAGAAACAGAACCATAAACACACATACACACAGAAACAAATATATGTAAAACAAGTAAGTAGAATAAAAAGAGAATGAACTAAGGTATGGAAAGAGATAAATTTAAAGAGAAAGCATCATGTGTATGTACACACATAGACAGAAAGTGAGAATTGAAGTGCAAAATATTCCCTCTGGTCCTCTGTCATATGAACATGACCTAATCCTTGGATTAGAGACACAGGCCCCTCTCAAGTGACACAGCAGGAAGCATTTGTGCTAAGGAATGCCCCGTATATTGTCAAGTGCACCAAAGGATATTTTTGGAAGGAAGATTGTCTTTAGTCCTTGATGACAAGGCAGTTCTGAACTCAGCATGCTCGAAGTTGCTTTTTTTTCTGGTCACAGGGCTACTACAAGTGTTAGTAATAGGAAGGGACCAAGTTGGAGCCAGTTGGGAAAAATCCCAGGAGTCCAGGAAATAGCCCCAGAGGAACTAGGATATGCTATGAATGTCAAGAAGTGAGCCTGCCTGTCTGCAGGTTAAGGTCACACAGGGCCCAGCTTCCAATATATTTCCATCCCTATTAAGGTTTATCTAGCCTGCTTCAAATGAAACTGCTCAGGAGGTGGCCATTCACCATGCTGGAGCTTCCAACCAAGGGCCCTGTTGGCTCAGCTGGCATCAGCATCCTCCTATCACTCAGCAATTGCACCAACTCTGGAGACAGCATTCTCACTGTGCTATCCCAAGGCCACACTCTGAGTCCAGAGGAGGAGAAAAAGGAGAAAGGCTGCCTCAGTCCTGTTAGCAAGTCCAGGTGTTTGCCCCTCAGTCCAGAGCAGAGGCTTGTCTGGTAACTCCCACTGACATCCCATTCCAGAAAAGCGTTAGTGAAAACACAAAAGACAGGGTGACACTCACAACTTGGCCTTCCTGCTCCTAAAGCAATCTCATCACTAATGGCTGTGAGAATCCAGGATCCAAGGCAGCCTCAGCCTCCAACTGGGGCTATGTGTAGGCCACCAACTATAGAGACTCTCGAGGGCCCTCAAAGCTTGTCAGGGTAAGTAGAAAGGTAGCTAGGGTCACAGCACAAACTGAGCCACCTTTTCACACCCAGAAAGCACATCTAAGAATCTACCAAAGCCACACCTGTCTGTCCCCCAGCTGATTTCTAAGGATGCACAAAGAGGATCAGTGAGCTCTTCCCTGGGTAGGAACCCTAAGCCTTCTATTAGCAGCAGCAGCAGTAAACACACAGAGAATACTTACAATGGAGAAGCCGTCTCGGAGGCTACTGATGCCTGACAAGAAAATCCCTCACGCCCTACTCCTGTAAAAACTGGGCTTCTGAATAAAGCAGAGCCTGAAATTATACAAAGCCAAGAGAAAGAGAAACCCAGTTCTAGGAAACCATGCCAATGGCACTTGTAGTGGTTTTAAAAATTGGTCCCCAAATTCTTTGACAAGCCTCCTGTCAAAATAACCCTTCCTCTCAAATCTAGGCTTTGTGGCTGCTTAACCAATAGAATACAGTAGAAATGACACCATGCCACTTTCCAGGCCCAGGACTCAAGAAACCAGCAGCTACTAAATCCTGTCTCCCATGCTATGAGCAAGCCCAGGCCAGGTGGAGAGGACACATGTTCCAGCTCACAGGCCCAGGAAAAGACCTAGCAACAGCCAGCATCAACCCCTAGACATGAAAGTTAAGGCACCTCTAGGTGATATTAGCCCCTAGCCATTGAACCACCCTAAGCCACGAGGTCTTTTTAGTCAGGGCAGACATCATGAGGAAGGGGCAAGCCCTCCCTGCAGTGCTTTGGCCGAATTCCTAACCCGTAGAGTCTGGGAGCATAATAAATGGTTGTCATTTGGCAGTCGATAACTGGAACAGATTTTGGTACCTGTAAGTGAGGTGGCTACTGAAACAAAATCTTAAAACATTGGCTTTTGGGCTGTCAGAAGGGGATTAATGGAAAGTAAGGAAAATGTTATTAGAAGCTGGAAGAAAGGGGACCCTTACAGTGTTGAAAATTTTGGTGATTCTGTCACCTGTGGTAACACAGAAAATAGGAAATACAGCTAACAAATTTGATAAACTAGCAAAGGAGATTTACAAGCAAAGTGCTAAAGATGCCATCTGACTTCTAGTTGCCTACAGTAAAAAAGAGAAAAGAGATGAGCTAAAAAGGAACTGTTCAGTTTTCAAGCAAAATTTAAGGACACATAAATGAGAATGGGCTTGTTGGGTCAGAAAATAAAACTGTTTTTCATTGCCAGTCTCTCTAGACAGGAAAAAAAATTCTCAAATCAAGAAATGGCTTCCAGATTATAGTGATGGTTTTATTGAATGCATGTAAAAACTCAAACTATATGCTTTATTGATTTATTTTTTTTTTTTACAGACAGCGTCTTGCTCTGTCACCCAGGTAGGAGTGCAATGGCACAATCATAGCTTACTGCAGCCTTGAACTCCTGGGCTCAAAAGATCCTCTTGCCTCAGCCTCCCAAGTAGCTGGGATTATAAGTGCATGCCACCATGCCAAGCTAATTTTTTTTTTTATTTGTAAAGAATGAGTCTTGCTATGTTGCCCAAGCTGGTCTCAAGCTCCTAGCTTCAAGCAGTCCTCCCAGCTCAGCCTCCCAAAGTGCTAGGATTACAGGTGTGAGCTACTGCGCCTAGTCCCATGAAGTTTTTTTTTTTTTTTTTTTTTTGAGACAGAGTCTCACTTTGTTGCCCGGGCTAGAGTGCCGTGGCGTTAGCCTAGCTCACAGCAACCTCAAACTCCTGGGCTCAAGCGATCCTTCTGCCTCAGCCTCCCAAGTAGCTGGGA
>CAUYRT010099026.1:0-17053 GCA_963574885.1 Lepilemur ruficaudatus | reverse complement strand
AATTAATTTCTTTCTATTTATAGTAGAGACGGGGTCTCGCTCTTGCTCAGGCTGGTCTTGAACTCCTGACCTTGAGCTATCCACCCGCCTCGGCCTCCCAGAGTGCTAGGATTACAGGCGTGAGCCACCGCGCCTGGCCCTTTTTTCTTAATTGAAATCAGATTGCTGTCACCCTCCTGCTTAGAATCACCATGGCTCACAGGACAGAGTCACATGCCGTACGAGCGTCCAGGCCCATTCTCCACCTGGCCCCGCTGTCCTTTCTGGCCCACTCCCCTTCTCCCTTCCCAGCCCACTCCCCCACTGGGCATCTCATCTCTGATGTTGCCCCAGCTACATTGAGCCACTCAAAGTTCCCTCAACAGACTGTGAACTTTGATGCTCCCTTGCCTTTGTTCTCCTTGGTTCCTCTGTCTGCACTAAACATTCATCTTGACCTGGGAAATTCCTACTCAACCAGGTCCCATCGGAATGTCATATTCTTTGTAAAGTCTCCTTTGACCCTCTCATGGGACTCTGGAGGTCAGAATGAAAGGCTCCCTCCTCCAGGCTCCACCCGTCTGTGTGTGTCTTTATCATGGGAGCTGTAGGCAATTGTGTGCTTTTCTCTCCATGATCAGAGCTGGGCTTCATGCTGACTGTAGTGTGTGAAGTGGAAAGGAAGGGAGACAGGGAGGAAGAGAATCTGTCACCAACCAGCCGAATGCAGAATACCTTGCCCAGTTGGAAGACCCTCTCTCCATCCTTTTCCCTCCCCCTACTTGCCAACACCTTGTAAGCTCTAATAGGAGTTTGGATTGGGGAAATTCCATGGGTCAGGTTCAAGGCCAAGTTGCTTTGCCTCATCCTGGAGGGGATGAAGGGGTGCTGGGTTCTCAGGACCTTGACATCCCCTCTCTCACAGAAGATCCTCTGGCTCTTAGCTGGCATGAGGTCTGGGGTCTCCCCACCCCTTCCTGTGTCAGCTGCAGATCTAGCCTTGCATCCCGGCTTTGGGAAGCAACACAAAGACCATGACCTGTGGCCTTCTGGTTCCCAATTGGGTGGCCCAGCTCAACCCACTATTGCAGGTTTTCAGGTCAGAAACCAAGAGAGGAGCCAAGGGGAGCCAGAAAGGCTGCTGTCTTGTGCTTCAAGACAGCCAGGGAAGAGGGGGAGTATGTGAAAGCCCCCTGGTCTTGGCTAGTGCCAAGGTGACCCTTAGTGGCCATCAGTAGGTTAGAAAGAGGCTGGAAGGAAAGAAGGAAAAGTCCATGATTTGGAGCAGTAGAAGCTAAACATGCTGCAAGAGTACCCTCCACTCTCAGTGGAAAGACCTCTGGATTGGAGTTAGAGGACATAATTCTCATCCTGGCTCTGCCAATTCCTAGCCAGGTGGCCTTGGACAAGGGATCGAACCTCTCTGTGCCTTCGTTTCCTTATCTGCAAAGTGTGAGCAATGTTCTCATAAGTGAGGAAAAGAGAGAGAAGGTGAGAATACTTTTTAAATGTAAGGCTTAGAAGGATGTTCACACTGGTTGTTGGACTTATGGGGGTTCATCCTCTTCTTTTTGCTTGTGCGTTATTTCTGGGTTTGTGTGTGTTTGTGTGTGTGTGTGTGTGTTTGAGAGAGAGAGAGAGAGATACAGAGATACAGAGATGGAGAGGGATAAACAGAAACTGCTTTGGTAATAAGTCAAATAATGGTAGTTATTCCATAAATTGAAAAATATAACACACTACAGAAACATGCGGTATAACTGTCATTACGATTGCTCAGTCATTGCCCTCACTCCCAAATCATCCATGAGAGCCACACTCTCTTGTCCCAGATGGAGAGAAATGACCACGAATGCCAAGTAGCCAGGGCTTCAGAAGAAAGCCAGTTAACCATGCATTTGCAAATGCCCAGGGCCTGCCGGGATCTGGGGCCCAAGCTCACCTCACACTCATTCATTCCTCAGCACAGACCTCACCCACAGCCTCATTGTCAAACCACAGAAGGGAAATGCACTTTAAGCGGTCAGGGAAAGGCACTTAAGCTTCCATTAACAGTTAGCAATTGTTTGATATTTCAGTTGTAGCACAAAGCAGCATCCTGTGGGTAGGAGGCGGGCATTTAATAGGCTGCACTTCAGAGGGTGGGGAGGTGACCTAATAATCTCTGCTGACATTTCAGGGACTTTGATTTACTGCTCAATTATCAAGCAAACCCATGCCTGCTGAAATTAAACAGGAAATGGGCATTTATTTACAGCTGGCTGCAGGCTCTCAAATCATTGACCCAATGCCATCAGCTGCAGAAGCTCTGGCTTAGAGGTGAGGAGAAAGAAAGCAGGGAGGGCAGGTGACAGAAAAACAAAACCAGAGGCACTGACAAGAGAAATAGAATGAGAGGCGAGGAGACAGAGGCAGACAAATAGGGAAACACAAAGACAAAAAGAAAATAGTGTCAAAGAAGAAAGATAGATAGAAAGACTTCAGAGAGAGACAGAGACTGCCAGAAAGACTAAGAAAAACAGGAGAGCTGGGAGATGAGAAACTGGGGGTGAGAAAGCAAAAGAGAAAAGAGACTAAGGCGAGGAGGAAGACAGAGGCAGAGGAGACAGAGAAATGAGGAGGAGGAAGAGAACCTGCGGTGCAGAGAGAAGGGAGGACCCAGGGAGAGAGACGAGAGTGACAGAGGGGATTGAGCGGTAGGAGGGAGACTGAGGCAGCGGGACGGGGGGAGCCTGCCGGCCTTACCAGCGTGAAGGGAGTGTTGAGCAGCGTGATCATTATGTCTGCGACCGCCAGGTTGACGATGAAGAGGCTGGTGGCCGAGTGCATTCGCTGGTTCTTGAAGATGACATGACAGACCAGGACGTTGCCGAAGAGCGAGAAGATGATGATGAAGGAGTAAGCCACAATGAGCAGGGCTTTCACCGTGGGGTTCTGGGACTCGGCCCCGTAGCGCCTCCTGCCCACAAAGTTCTGCCAGTCGGAGAAGCTGTAGTTGTCCCAGGAGAAGAAGTGCGAGGCGTTGGGCACGGCCAGGGCCGCCTGCAGGCTCCGCTCGTCCGCCCGGCCCTCGGGGCGCTCGGTGGCTCGCGCCAGGTGCAGGAGGCAGAGCAGCAAGAAGTGAGGGACCATTCTGCAGGAGCCACCGCTCCGCCGGGAGCGCGCGGTGCGGAGGTCCCCGCCGCCGGCTTGGTGCGGGCGGGCGGGCGGGCGCAGGGAGCGGAGCGCGCCCGGGCCGTCCCGGGTGGCACGGAGCCCTGCACCCGCCGAGCGCGGCGCGCAGCCACCAAACCTCGGTCGGCGCACTCGCTCCGCGTTTGTTTGAGCACTTTTATGTCTCTGCTCCCACCAGGCTGCCAGCGAGCGCCTCTGCCCATTGGGCAGCGCGGCGACGGTGACGCGCTGCAGCTCCCCCCGCAGTGCCCGGCGGCGGCGGCTGCCCCCGCGCCCAGCCGGCTCCCGCTCCAGCTTGAACTCCTCCGGCGGGGCTGCCGGGGCTCCTCCAACGCGCGAACACGTTCGCTTTCTCTGCTTACTCTCTTGTGCAGGAAGCCGGCAGGCAGGTGGAAGATGCCCATGGGGTCGAGTTGGGACTATGTGGGGTCATACTGCCAAGAACGGGTCTGCCTGGGTCTGCTTGTTCAGTGACAAGGATACATTCCATTTGTCTCCATCTGAGCTTTAGCCTTGGCACAGTTTCAATATTGAGGTGGATCACTGAGTCCTGGGGGTTCCGGGAACAAGGCAAACAGTGAAATAGAGACACTAGGGGTTCACCAAGCCTCCTGGGTATCCAGATTTGCGACGTGCTGGCGGGCTTATTAAAGACTCACTATTTCTTTAACAGCGCCCAGGAACAAGGTGGGGAGCTTTGTCTTCCAAAGAAATTCTTCAAAGCAGTTCTGATGGCATCAAAGAAACAAAGGAAATAGGAGCTTAGCTATGTGGCCATGGAAGTTTGTGAAGCCATATCTTTAAGGGATATGACAACCCACGCTGTTTTTCCTTCCCCAACTACTTCCCCAGGAAACCTTGGGATCTTGGTCACTGTTTTCACCCCCACTGTGAAAACTCCCCCAATCACCCCTCCTCCGCCACTCACCTGCCTGATCCTGCAGTTAGACCATGGGCTCTGGAATGAGGGTCTAATTCCAGCATTGTCACTCCCTAGCTGTGAAATCTTGGGAAAGCTATTTAACTTCTTTGGCCTTGGTTAAGCTTTTCTTTTCCTAAATATGGGGTTTTCGGAGACTCCTGTACAGATCTCCTACCGCATTGCTCTCTGGTGCAAGAGATGCAATAGTTGGTTGACTACTTGCAAGCACCCCCTCACTCCCATTCTAATCGTAAACCCCATGTAGACTCTATTGTGTGTCCTTGTGCTGGGACCCAAACAATCACTCAAGCCCAGGTATCTTCTGAGGTGCCCACTTGGCCCAGGGGAGAGCCTGTACATTTGTCTCACCCAAACCCTGGAGGACAAACCCCTCCTCCCAAAGTTCTCTTTTTCACTGGGCCATGATGGGAAGCTCCTATCACCTCCCAGTTGGAAACTTTTCCAGTAATGTTAGGCATCAGCTTCTGTGCCCCCTTGAACTCCAGGACACAGGTCAAGTGCTTCTATTGGTAAATAATTAGAAAGTGGTTTGATAAGTGTCACTATAGTAAAATACGAGGGAGGTGTACTTACCCAGATTGGAAAGACTCAGGAAAATCTTCTTGAGTAGGTGACACTTCAACTCAGGCCTAAAGGACCAGCAGGAGACAGGTCATGCAGGAGGCGGCAGAGGGAAGAAGAGGGAGTACGCCATAAGGATGGAGTCCTAGTACATTCACAGATGTGGAGGTGAGTAAGACATGGCACCTTCAACAACTGCAGGAGCGTGGAGTAGCTTGGATATGTTACAAAAGGACAGAAGTGGAGGGAGAGGCTGGAGAGGCAGGCAGGCTCTGAACAAGAGGACCTCATAGGTCATGCCAAGCATTTGAATGATTTCCTGAGGGCAGTGGGAATTCATGGAAGGGCTTTGGGTAGAGACTGACATGATCAGGTTTGCATTTTAGAAAAAACGCTCTAACATCTGAGTGGAGAACAGAGAGGCTGTAGCTTGAGGCAGGAGGTTTGAAGGCTGCCCAAGTGATCCAGGAGGGAGTTGAGACCTGAGTCATGGTGCTGGCAGGAGGAGGAACAAGGTTGATAGAGATTGGAGGGAGGAATCAAGGATGATTGCCAAGTTTTCAGCTGCATTAAAGTCAAATAAAAAGCACAAAATTCTCCTTTGACCTCAACCCCTCCTAGAGCTTTTAGACTTTCTTTCTCCATTGTTTTATCAGCAAGTTCTCTTGTCTCTAGTTTTTTATTCCACATTCACTCTTCAACCACGTCTGAGGAAAGGATGGAGAGATGTCCCTCAGTTCTGCTGATTGACTTGGCAGTGCCCACAGGATTAAGTGGCTGCAATAGGGGATTATGTAACTGATCCCAGGAGAAGGGACAGGGTGCCAGGCAGATGAAATAATAGATATTTAGCTACAGGATATAAACCAAGAGCCTGCCTATGAACATGTAACTCAGGAGCTTGGGCAGACTTGATTTGCCATCAAGACAGCTTGGCACCATCTCAGGGAGGTAAGGCTGGATATGATGGTACCTTAGAAAACAGAATCCTAGTCAATCGAATTGTTCCCAGTGTTGAGAAAGAATGTATGGGCAGAAGAAGACTTGTGAGCTTCAGGCACAGAGAAATAAGCCACAGGTAGGCAGTGTCCTTCCAAGCACTCTCTTCCTAAGCCATCTAACTAATGCCTTTGCTTTGGTCCTTGCTCATCATGCTCACCTTGTAGGTGCCAGAGCATCCATGCCAGGTGCCTGAAACTTTCTCTCTGAAACAGGAGGGGAGATGTTTTAGTTTTTAGCTTTCCCCAGAAGCATATCCTGAGACAGAGATTCCAGTGCAAGGGTTTATTTGGGACGTGAAGGCAAACTCTGATAGGGAAGTGGACAAGTGAGACAAGAAGGGGAAGGCAGCCCCTGAAGAGTGTTGTCAAGCCAGCTACCACTGTGGGCTACTGGGACTCCATGCTGCTGGGAAGGCCAGTGTGAAGCATACACATGAGCCAGCCAAGCCAGTGGGAGACGGAGCTGGGGTGTCTATACACCTGCTCCTGCCAGTCAGTGGTTGAAGCCTTCTTCTCCGGCATGTTAATTCTCCTGAGCTTCAGGCCTGCCAAGTAGGCAGCCAAGGGGGGCTCCAGAGGCAAAAAAAAAAGGCCCCACTCAGGCAAACAAATGCCGGTGCCAGCAGTTGGGAGTTGGACTGTTGTGGTCTGAAGGAGTAGGGGGTCCTGACAAAATCCAAGGCGAGGCATTAAGTCTAGAGTCACTTCCTCAGCCTCGTTCCCAGGCGTTCAGCTCTCTTCTTGGCCAGGCCTGGGCCTCCAAAGCCCACTGAGCCAACCGAGCACCACTGCCTCAACTTACCCTGAACTTCTGGAACAACCTAGTCTTTAATGACTTGTTAGAACATCTCCTCACCTTACTGCACACTAAGGCTTATTAAAAGAAGTTCTTTCCTCTGAAGATTTATTGGTCTTGTAAATCACCACTCCTCCATTACTAAGGAGTTATGGGAAGACACAAGCAGCTCCTACAGCATGAACCAGCTTTCTTTTGTACATGCTGAATAGAACCAAGGACACTGTGTGTAGTCAGTATGTGCCAAATAGTGATTATATTTCCACATCTCTAATAATAGTCAAATGTATTAAACATACCAAAGAGCAAAGAATTTAGTGTTTAACTCTCTCAAATGGACTTGAAACAAACAAAAAATAGTAAACCATTTCAAAAGTATTTTAATAACAACAAGACAAAGAATTATAGAAAACAGTAGTCCCTCCTGATCCACAGGGGATACATTCCAAGATCCCCCACGGATGCTTGAAACTGTGCATAGTACCAAACCCTATGTATTCCTTCTTTATGATTTCACAGATAGAAAATTCATTCCTACCATAGATCTTAGCAACATCAGCATTTTTTTTGTGTTTTTTTTTTTGCTTTCCGTATTAAGTCAAGAACTTTTACCTTTTCATTTAAAGGAAGCACTTTATGGCTTCTCATTGGCTTATCCGAATTGCCAGCATCACCACTCTTGAGCTTTGAGCCCACTATTAAGTACAGCAAAGGTGATTGAACATAAGCACTGCAACACTGCGACAGTCAACCTGATAACCTGTACGGCTACTGAGTGACTAACGGGTGCTTAGTGTCTACAGCACGGATATGCTGGACAGAATGACGATTCGCATGCCAGGCAGGTGGAACGGGCTGGCGTGAGATTTTTTGATGCTACTCAGTGCACACTTTAAAATTTATGAATTGTTTATTTCTGGAATTTTCCATTTAATATTTTTGAATTGCGGTTGACCACAGATAACTGAAACTGTGGGAAGGGAAACCACAGATAAGGGGAGACTACTGCAATAACATCATGCAGGGGACTTGGAAAGAGGGTGTGAGAACCCCACTATATCCATATTCCTGACACTGCAAACAACGTCCCTTTAACATCAATCTTGTTTCCGGTAAAGGCCCCACTGAGTTAAAAACTCACCACACTCACAATTCCCTTCTGATACTAATCATGGTGGCAGAAGGGAAGAAAGAATAATTAGCACAGTGCCAGGCACATGATAGTCACTCAAAGTTTGTTATAATTGCACGAGTTGGATGTTATCATACTTGAATTACAAATGAATCAAGCAGGCCTGAAGTATCAAGTTGGCTGAAGATATGTTCAAATGCAATAAAAACCCAAAGTGTGTGAGCAGGCTAAGCTAGGAACTGCTTTCCAAGTTCCGGTACACTGGAATCATAGAGTAAAAAGGTATATTTAGGATAAGTAAAAACAAGTAAAAACCAAACTTCAACTTACAGTTTGTGACCCCAAATTAAATAGCTTGAAGTTATTCTGCACTTCAACCTAGAAAGTTTTACAATGGTGGCTGGGGGCTTGAGCCAACTCATAACAATCCATTTAACCCATAATATGAATGGTAGCATTCGTTGTGCCATAGGATTGCTAGGTAAAGTGTGAGGCTCCAGTGTACTAGCCTCCATTGTCACGCCAATGAGCACCACTGACTAACGGGTGCTTAAATGTCCCCCGTGAATTAAATGTCCCTCTGGGTGATCTCGGGCCACCTCGAGTAGTTTAACCAGATGGCTCACCAATGACTCCAAGATTTGTATCTCTACTTACCATCTCTGGTGAAAGCGCCAGCCTATATTATACATTCACTGTTGAATGAACATTTTCATCTGGAATATCCCCACACACTCAAAATTCACGCAGCTCCAAATCAACTCATCATATCATGCTCTTTCCTTTCTTACACTTGCTCTTCTTCCTATTCACTTGTCTACCACGGTTAGAATCTTGGGATCATCTCACACTTCACCAATTCCATGACACCAAGAATTTGAAGATACTGTTTCTCTGCCTAGAATCATCTTCCCTACCACCCTGGCACCAGAAAAACGCCTCTTCATTCTTCAAGATCCAGCTCAAATGTCCCCTCTCTGAAGACTCTGACTCCCCTCCCCTGACAGCCACAACTCCAGAACAAGCAGTCAGTGTCTCCAAGTCCACTCTTTTAAAAGTGCTCCCATGACATGTGGTTCATTCTTGGATGTTGTAGCTCCCTTGTTGCAGTCTATTTGTTACATGTCTTTCCCATGAAACTCTCAGCTCTTCCAGGCCAGGAATTACCTAATTCTTAATGTGATCATCGACAGCCTAGCATAGTATCCAGCCAGGGAAAACGGGCAGTATCGCGGCAGAGATGCTGACTTTGGAATCAGACAATTTGGGGTGCAAATCTTCATTTCTCTGAATACCCCTTTATCTGTCTAGTAAGTTCCTGAGACATATCATTTAAAATTATATAAACAGCCATCTTCTAGACACAATGTAAAACCTACATTCTGTGAAAATAACCATTTTCTGATTCTGTTGCTGGTTAACCACTTAAAATGAGAATTTCTTCATTAGATCTTGGAGGGTGCAAAAGGAAGAAGATACGGTTCCTCTAATAGGTATAGCCATGAAATTGTTTCAAGGAGATCTTCTATAATTCTATAGGTTGAGTCACAATTCCTAGCACCAGTTCTAATTCTATGCTTTTAATTGCTATAGGACTTTCCACTCCCCAGCCCACTTTTTAAATTTCTGCTGTGTGCTTTGTTTCAAATCAGATCCTCAGCATGTAAAAAAGGATAACCAATCCTGATATTTAAACCATTTAATTAATACTGCATTTTATAGAGAGAAAGCGATGATTAAAGTGGGGTTTTTTAAATAGCAACAATACCAAGTAAAAATTTTATTAACACTATTTCTAGAAAACATCACCAGATCTGCAACTAATTTTTACAGCATATAAGCAATAGCTATCATTGACCTTACACTCTTTTGAAAATGCTTTAGTTAAGATTTTTTTTAATTATCAATTTGAGGCTATTAATTTTGAGCACCAGAAAATGTTGTCTTTTTTCATATTAATTTTACACAGACTTCTATTTCAAAGTTCATGCTATGATTAAGACAAATTCTAGCAATTACAGTTGCAATTTTAGCTTGCTGGCAATGGAACCAAGGGAGGTTTTATGTGCCAGGACTATGCTAATCACTTTGTAAACATCATTGCATCTAATCACTACAAAACTCTACAAGGTACATATTTTTTTCCACCGAATGAGGAAGCAGATATTCAGACTCAGTTGCATAAATCACTCAACTATAAGGATTGAAGCCTAAGTCTGACTGACCAATAATCTTGTCATTACTTCCGGATGAAGAAGATTGTTAAAACCGAGAATCAATGGAAGAAACCTTTTACATATATTTCACAAAATCAAATAAAATGAGTAGGTGTTAGTTAGGGCGCATTGAAAGAGGTGCTATCATGTTGCTGGTGGGAGTATAAATGGATATACCCTTTCTGCAAAGAAATCTGGCAAAATTGTCATATTCTCCAAACATTTTTGTCTCCTTTATCTGAAATCCCATTTTTTGGACTCTATCCTAGCCTAAGGAGGTAGTTAGAAGTGAGGACAAAGATAAATGTATGTATAACTGACAGGATATTTGATTTTTAAAAAGTCCTTGTTGTATATAATATATACATAAAAATTAAATGATACAATGTGTGGACTTTGCTTCAAAATAATCTGGACCAGGTTATTTTAAATAAATTGAAGCTGGATGATGAATACATCTATGTTTATTATACCATATTTCCATATAAAAAGTCTAAAAATACGTTCATAAAAAGATTTCTCCAAGTATTACTTTAGTGAAAAATATCCTGTGGTATTCCAAGAGGACAAAATATTATGAAGCCATTAAAATAGATGTTTTTGAGAAAAATTTAGTAACATAGAAAATGCTCTCAGAATAATACACACAGGACATGAAATGGATAACAGTTCATTTTAACTATATAAAGAGTTAAAAAAGCAAACTAAAATGTTAATAGGATTGACTTTTTTCATGTTCTTATGCATTTTCAATTTTTTCACAAACATCATTTATACTCAGAAAAAAAAAAACAAAAGCCAGTAGTTGACAGAGAACAGTCAATCTTTACCTATAACAGCTTCCTTATTATTGTCACTGTCAGAGACGTGTCACTGGTCTGACCAGCCAACTGAGCCAATCTGACCCAGGTGGCAATTTTGGTTACATGTAAGGTTTTTGGCAGAGGAAATCGGATTGGTGGCTTTGTAATTTAGACTCTGTAACTGTACTGCAGAACACAGCCATTTGTGTTTATGAGAGGTATTCCCATTGTTAAGGAGTGATGGTGAAATTAATAGCTCTGCTTTATTTCTGAGTGCTTTGGAATTTTTTTAAATGAAATCTATTTATGTCTTCACATATTTTATGCATTAAGTATTTAGGAAGAGCCTACTCTGTGCCAGGTACCATGCTAGGCTTGGTTTAAAAAAGGAAAAGATTAAAAGCAACTGAAGTTGTTGGAAAAGAAATAAAAAGCGGGGAGCCACTCTTGCCCTTAAGGAAACTCAGTCTGATGGGAAAGGCAATGTCAAGAGTTACGGCATCACGTGTAACAAAAGGCTGTGTGTGGTAGAGGTGAATCCAGGATGAACCCAGGCTAGGAGTCCACAGGCTTGACAGAAGTCACTAGCTGTTAAGAATTTTTATTTAGCAATGAAACTTTTAGGTATAGTATATATGGTGTGGTCCATTTTCCTCACACAATTTTGATTTTAATACTCTGCTCTTAATTTCAGGCTTTTATAATATACTTATGTAATTTTTGGGAATAGTCTTAACTGGTGGGTCAAGATCTCACTCTTACTTTCAGAACCTATGTGTTTATTGTGTGCAGATTTTTCCTCTGAGAGATATGATCACTATATTTCAAACACCACAACCTTCTGTGGTTCCACTGCCAGCAAGCTAGAATTTCAACTGTAATTGCTAGAATTTGTCTTTATCATAGCATGTGCATTTCATAGCACCTTATGAAATAGAAGTCAATGTAAAATTAATATGAAAAAAGATAACTTTTCTTTTTCTGGTGCTCAAAATTAATGGACTCAAACAGCAATTTAAAAAAATCTTATTAAAAGCATTTTTCAAGAGTGTAAGATCAATGATAGCTATTGCTTACATCCTGTGAAAATGAGTTGCAGATCCAGTGATGTTTTCTAGAAATATCCTTAACAAAATTTTTACTTGGTATTGTTAAAAAAAAAAATAACACTTTAATCATCATTCCCCCCTCTGAAAGATGCAATATTAATCAAATGGCTTCAATATCAGTTGATTATCCTTTCATGGTCTGCGGATCTGATTTGAAACAAAACACACAACAGAAACAAAAGTAGAAAAAATAGCCCAGTGGCAATTAGGAGCATAGAAATCCATTTCCAGCTAAACTGTAGAGTTAAACGTGAAAGGTAAAACACACAGTTCTGAAAGATAATATGGAAGAATCTTCGTGGCCTTAGGGTAGGGAATAGTTTTCTCAAACAGGACACAAAACCATTAAGCCTTAATCACTGATAAATTGGACGTCATCAAGTCCAATTAAGAAATCATAAAAATCAAAAAAGTTCTGTTCACCAACAGAACTTCTGTTCAATAGGACATCATTTACACAACAAAACTGTTAAGTTTTTGTTAAGTCCAGATTTTAAAAAAAGAAAAATTTGACGTTAAAAACAAACTTGCATTGCAAAAAAACACTTTAAGAAAAACTAAAATATAAACAAAGTGGAAAAAAATTGCAATATATTGTAGACAAAGGGCTAATATCCATAATATTATTGTTTTTTATATAGAGGGGAGAAAAAAGGGACCAAACATCCTAGCAAAGTGAGCTAAATATATGAACAAGCAATTCACCAAAAAATGGATGTAAAAATGGCCCTTCAACATCTTTTTACAAGTTCAATTTCATTCGTAATAAAACTACACTGAGATACCATTTCTTATCCATCAGTTCAGCAAAGAATCAAAAGTTTGATTCTTCTGATGGTGGGGCTATGGAGGAATAGGCAGTTTCACACTTCGTTGGTGGGTCTACAAAATGGTACAACCTCAATAGAAAAGAATTTGGCAATATTAACAAAACTACATGTGAACTTACTCTTTTACCCAACAATCACACTTCTAGGAATTTACTCTGAAGGTAAGACTTCCAAAAATATGAAAATACTAACACACAGGTTATTATTGCAGTATTATTTGTAATTATAAATACTGAAACTACCAAAATGCAAATATAGGAGAATGGTGGAATAAACTATGGTATTTAAACTCAAGGGAGTACCATGAAGAAAGAATAAAGGAAGATCTCTATAAAATGACATGAAGTCATTTCCAGGACGTAATGTTCAGACAAAACAGAGTATATATAGAAAAAACCTTTTATGTAAGACAGAGGGGAAATGAAAAAAAAAAAATACAACTCTGCTGATTTTGGCAAAAAGAAATTCAGAAAAGATAAACAAATATGCAATTGGTTCCCCAGAGTGGGTGGGGTGGAAAGAGGTGAAAGGGATAGAGGAGGAAATGATATTTGAGAGCACATTTGAATGGTTTAGACTTTAGGAAGCATGTTAATCCACACATTCAAAAAATAAAATTAAATTCTGGACTGGATCCTGGACTAGAGGGAAAAATCATGCTATGTAAGGAAACTATTGGGACAATTAACAAAATTGGAAAATGGACTGTAAATTGTACTGTGGTTATGGAAGAGAATGTCCTTGTTCCTGGGGAATGTATACTGAAGTATTAAAGAATAAAAGAACATGACACTGCAACCTCCTCTCAAAAGACTGAAAAATACATTATGTGTTCACGTTTGATATGAACATATATGTATGTATATAATATACACATATGTATCTAAAATTTTTAAATAACAAAATGTTAAAAATTGGTGAATCTGAATAAAGGATTAAAAGTTCTCCATTATTCTTGCAAATTTCTATAAAGCCAGTACTATTTCAAAATTAAAGATTCTAAAAACACGATCTAACCAAAATCACTACTTAAAAACTCACAAATCAATATTGCAGTGATAAACCCCTGAGGGTTTTCATGTATACCTATGATGGATTTATTTACTTATTTCATTGTTTATAGTAAAACACTTTTTTTTTGAGGCAGGGTCTTGCTCTGTTGCCCTGGCTGGAGTGCAGTGGCATCATCATAGCTCACGGCAACCTCAAATTTCTGGGCTCAAGCGATCCTCCTGCTTCAGCCTCCCAAAGTGCTAGGATTACGGCCATGTGCCATTGTGCCCAGCCCCTACGGTAGAAGATTTTAATGAATGTAAAATGGATCCCTTCAATTTCACACGTCTTCACTTCCAGACTATTAAAGGAGCAACAGAAACGCAGTTGTGCCTCTCATCCTGTTAAGCAATGCTTTTTGCCTCAAGCAAAATTTGCTCAGTTAGATATGCTGCCTAATCAGTTCAAATGCACTAATAGGTAGACTGGAGTTATATTTTAAGCTCAGAGTGCAGAAAATACTGACTTTTACGTAAAATATAACAAACATGAAACACTTGAAATTAAACAAGCAATGTGATCAAGAGTACTTATATACTAGTTCTGAGTATTTGTACATGAACCATCATAACCACACAGTTGCTCTCAGAGGCAGAAAAGTGGCACAGGCCAATAAGCCTAGTATCCACTGCACCTCTTTCATTAATCAGTGTAATCACCAGCCAAGAGCCCTTTAAAAATTACTTCACCACTTTTAACATGAAGGTACCACAGATTAAATATCCTTTTATTTGACCCAAACTGAGCAGTAACATTTAAAACACACATTAGAGAGCAATGTAGATATCCCTCAAAATAGGCAATGATTAATTAATAGTTGCAATTAAGAGGCTGACAAAGCAGATGTGGAAAAATCAGGATGTCAAGGTAAGTAGCAAGGAGAACATATACCTTGATATGAGGACCAAAATATGTGGCTATACAACTGGGGGTTCTAATTCAAAAATTTTTCTTAGTAGTCATTCCAACAGTAACTGGAGAAACATGTACTTAATTGTTGACAGGTTGTATCTAGGGAGAGGATGACAGGTAAGCATATGCACTATGATACATATTTCAATGCCTGAATTTTGAAGACTAAATATGTATTGCTTTTACAATTTCAAAAAAGCTAAAATCAGATCTAGTGCTCTGACATGGTAAAGATATACAAACGTACATGGCAACAGCAAGCTGTGCGAACCAGCTTTACAGAGATCAAACTGAAATTCTACTGTTTTCAGACCTAATAAACATTAAGTTCAAAATTATTAAAAGGAAATGAGATAAGCAAATGATAAAATGTGGACATTTTTCATTCAAGAATATGGAAGCCCACAGGACTCAAAACACCAAATCTTTATTATATAAAACTTTTATAATAATATTAATGGCAGTTAGCTTTAAAAAACCACAAAATACTATGAATTAAATGTACAACAGATATACAAAGGACATCAGATTACTTTGGAGGAAGTTGCTTTTAAATAATGTACATTTCCACAGAACAATGTGACATTGGGAGACTTTTCTTCTACTCAATTTTTCTAGTAAGAATTTTTCTCTTTATTAAGACATAAAAAAGTTTTTTTCATCTTCAACTTTTATATGTAAAAGTTTATATGGTGATTTCCATAGTAACAGGCTGAACCAGATGAAATATATATGTAAAGCAATTTACATGATTAGAAGGCCAATTATGGTATTACTGCACAGGTTTGCTATTACTGCATAGGTTTAGTATTAACATTACTGCATAGGTTCTAATCTATTGCAAATGCACTGACTCCTCAGTTTTAGACTTGTAATTCTAACAGCATCTAATGGTAGAAGCACCACCTTGTGGCAAAATTAAGAGCTTTTAAATTACAGAAGTGAGGGCTGGTTAACCAGAGAGAACAATTCTATGGGCTTCTGAGGCACAGCAATATTTTATTTCTTGACCTGTATAGTGGTGCCACACGTGCTCACTTTATAATTTGTTAAACCGTATGATTTTTCTGTGTTTACTGTATTTCACAATTTTGAATGCTTAGGAAAAAGAGTTTTGTATGTACCTAAATTAAAGGCCCCATGTCTCAGTGCTTGATTTTTCCAAGCACTAGTTATATCTCCTAGAATTTCCTAGAACTACAATGCATTCTTAACCTCGTAAATGCACTGTTGTATTTTCAGGATAGGAAACAAAACACCAGAGATTTATTCTTTGGTAAACAATAGAAGGATTCCCTAGATACGCTTTCCTTAGAATGTTTTCATCCCTGCTCTCTCATAGCCTCCATGAGCAAATGCAGGTGTTCTGCAATCACTTAAAGACCTCTACACACCTACACCAACAAGTTGGAAAATTTTCAAAAGGAAAAAAAACAACAGATTTCCCTGCATCAATATTGAATATCAAGGATATATGAAACAATTAACTATGCAATAATATTTAATCAAAAAAGTTTTCCTTCATGTTTTATTTATCATTTCCAGGGCTAGATACACACTATTCACAACATGACTTGAATTAACTGGAGAGATTTTCATCCTCTGTGACTGCTATAGAATCACCTTCCTTGGCCCAGCTAACTGCATCACATTTAGTACCTCTTTTTATACCTAGAGCAATTTTTTTTAAGGGGAGAGAGCCTTATTCCTTTTCCCCAGGAAGCTGTTAGCGTACTTCAGTGACCATCTCCTCAACTCTTACCCTCACCCAGGCCCATCTAACAGATAAATGAGAAGAGCCCGTAGCTGATGCAGTCCGTAGCTCGGTCTGAGCCAGTGTGCCCTGTGCAGAAGCAACACTGCACCATCCAGACCTGCCTCCCCTCGTAGCTTCCGCTCCATCATGCACAGCAACGCTCACTCCTGATTTAACTTCTGCTGTGTTCACATACTGGGAATATGAGATTTAGAGTGCAATAAAAATATGGGCATGTCTGCCTAAGAATACTTCACAGGACAACGCCTTTCACTTGAGTTAACGCTACCTGCTAAAATAACCATTATGCTAAAATTAGGTACAGAAATTTTTTTTTTTTTTTTTTGAGACAGAGTCTCAACTCTGTTGCCTGGGTTAGAGTGAGCGCCGTGGCATCAGCCTAGCTCACAGCAACCTCAAACTCCTGGGCTCAGGCGATCCTTCTGCCTCAGCCTCCCAAGTAGCTGGGACTACAGGCATGCGCCACCATGCCCGGCTAATTTTTTTCTATATATATTTAATTGGCCAATTAATTTCTTTCTATTATTAGTAGAGACAGGGTCTCGCTCTTGCTCAGGCTGGTTTTGAACTCCTGACCTTGAGCGATCTGCCCACCTCGGCATCCCAGAGTGCTAGGATTATAGGCATGAGCCACTGTGCCCCGCCCATAGTATTTTAAATCTTCTTAAGTTGTCTTTATATTTCCAAGGGGCTTTATGTTCCATTTATTTTTATACATTAAGCAACAAATATCCATTCCTCTCCAGTTTCTGCCCTCTGTGTTTAAC
>CAUYRT010099024.1:0-26879 GCA_963574885.1 Lepilemur ruficaudatus | reverse complement strand
AACGGCCGACCAACCCCTCAAGGGAGAAGGGCTGAGTGAGCTCAGGGCCCAAAAGCTCAGGGTTCAGAGAAGAAGCACCTCGAGGCTCGTGGCACTGCCTAGCACAAACACGGCTGCAGCACACCCTGCCTGTGGGCTTGTTGTGCTTCCTGGGCTCTGCAGTCTGTGCAGTGCTGGCTGGACTCGCTCCATGACCATTCCTGAAGCCGTGGGCCTCATTATGTGGGGTCTGTCTCCTTTGTCCTAACTCCTCCTTAACCTTGTCTTTTCCTGCAAATCTGTCCCTCTAGGACTCTGGGCAGGTTGAGGGTCCCCTCTCAGTGCTCTCCACTGCCTTCCCTGATCTTCCCCACTGAACTGTGCTCTGTGGACACGATCAGGTCTTAGTCATCTCCGTGCTGCCAGTGTCTGGCAGAGTGGGCTTCAGGTCAATATGCCAGACCATGCTCTGCACTGGGCAGGCCCTTGGTTCAGTAAATGTTGGTGAAAGAACGGAGAGGGGACAGAGGGGGTTGTGAAGGAAAATGGAAAGGTGTGTTGGAAGAAAGTTTGGTTTGTTGGAATGCTCAGTTCAGGTAGAAGAAAACGATAACTTATTAACATTTTTTCTGCTTTAATTCTTGGCAAACAAAAAGATCCACCTATAAAATTGCACCTACTAAAGACTAAGTTCTAGTCGAAGGGAAGACTGTTGAAAACCACTAGTTTTCACAAAAAACACTTGACTGTAACATTACAAAATTAACTGCACAGTTCATGCTTGCCATGCACAGAAAGGCAGCCATAAGCACCAAAGTAAAACTATAAAAGAACACTGAAGACTGACAGATTTATAGCATTCACTACATGTACCATAGAGAAACACCAAACACCAAGAGAAAAGTTAAAGGGGAAACTTACAATTACCTGCTGGTCTGAGGGAATAAATTCAAGAGCTTTCTGGATGACACGGCAGCCATACATCTGTAATGCCAATGACAGGACATGGCCTCGAATTCGTTCTGCCAAAGCCAGCTTCTGTTCAAGGCTGCCAAACTAGACACAATGTGTGGGTGAGCACCATTACTTAGGTAGAAGGAAAGAAACCAGAGAAAGCAAAGCATTCTTTTATTCTGTAACAACCAATGACATAACCTCTTTTAGCCCTGTTACCTATGATTAACTAAACCTTTTATTTAAAGAGGCTTTGTTGTAAGCCAGTAGTTTGCAACCTCTAATAATGAGGAATGCTTTTTAATGTTAAAAAATTTCTCAGACAGCCAACAGGCTCACTACTAGCATCTGCTAAGCAAATATATAATTCCTCAAAGTTGTCTTAATTCATTAATACTATTAAATGAATCTATTACAAGAACATTTGCAATTATTCTAAAATGAATTACATGTATGGGAGACACTATTTTTTTCGGGCTTTAGACAATGTCTGGTGCAGACATAAAGACTTCTTACAGCGTATCTACTGCACTTCAGGTGTCTGAGGCCCATAGGCTGAAAAATTCTTTCACCTTCGTGAAGTTTAAGCCAAAGTACACATGGACACTCTGTTTTGAATTAGCATTCTACACCACTTCAGGAACTGATACTGTCCTTGATAAAGGCAACGGATTCTGGAGGGGAAAAGTTAGTATAATCAATGTTAAAATTCTACTTCAAATGATTTTCCATTCTTGGCTTTTTATTTTTGAAGTAGACCAGAGGAGACTTTATGAATTATCAGCCTGTCCAAACCTCTTTCTTCACATAAGGGCACTAAGGTCCAGGGAAGTTCTCCAGCTTGCTCTAAATCACATGGCTATAACATAGTGTACATTCTGCCATCCCAAGCTGCCATCTAGCTCCAGAGCTGGAGGGCTCTGTATTTTTACATGTGTGACAAAATGGCAGTATAAAGACATTCTAAAATCAAAAATATAAGAGTCACATTTAGATTGGTTCCACAGTCTATAGCTGGAGAATTCAGGGTCAAAGAACATTAAGTCTTCAAGAAAAAAGTTGAGAAGGTGAAGGCTGTAAGTCATTTTTTTTAATCGTCATACAAATCAAACAAAAGACATTTACAAATCTGTTATGTGGCAGGTGATATACAGAGTTCCAGCATTTCCTTCCCCAAACCAGATTTTTCACACAAGGTTTCATGCCATTCTAGATTTATAACTTGGGGTTGCCAACACCAGAGAACCAGGACTACAACTGTAAGCAAAAAAAAAAAAAAATCCCTGCCTCTCTGAAATTTTACTTTAATAGAGGAACAGACATTAATCCAACAATCTTTTCCAAGACAATGATAACAAGCGTGGACGTTACTCAAATTAACAGGTAAAATAAGGAACCAAGGCCAAACAATTATCCAAGAAGCAGCATCTAACAATTCCTGTGACTCTAATTTATGATGAAAAATACTGGAGTTAGTGTTCATAGATAATTCTCTAGAAAACATTTTTTAAAAATTCATTTTTCTCAATATTTTATTGTGATCCTGCTATAATTATCTTACATCGATTATTCCTTCAAAAGTAATATGTTTAGTGAAATTATAACAACAATCAGAAATAACGTGCTGGGTCCTAAATAGGGACAACAGTTCTAAAAACATTTAAAAAATAGACTGGCATCTTCTCCTCGGGTATTTAAACCATATAGAATAGACAGATTGCTGCTTATGAACTGGAAAAACACTAAAATGTGCTTCAAAAAGACCACACACTTCATTTTGAGGCCTGGAATGGGACTGCCATTCTTAAAAGGACTAATGAAGATCAAAATACTCTGGAGAGTCTCTGAAGTCAAAGGACAGAAAGAACAAAGGCTTACTTCAAAGAACTTCTGAATGACGTAATTTCCAAATACATCCACCATCAGTTGGTAAGCAGCCTGGAGGATTTCATTGAAGACAAGCTGGCGCTCAGCTGGTGTGGCACGTTCTAGTTTCAGCTGAATGAATCTGAAATACAAAGTAAAAAGGGCAATCACAGCATTTAAGAAAGACTTGAAAGTAAATACGGGTAACTCAATTTATATAATGTAGCAGTTCTGAAACTGAGTATAAGTGTTGCATGTGTGCATACGTATGTACATAATAAGCTGAATGTTACATAATCACTTGGACTCAAAGGAAAAACTTCTAAAAAGGAGAAAGTATTCTCAAACTTAACTGCACTTTTAAAGGTATGTTTAAATTTTAGTACATTGCATTCTAGTAGGGCATACGTACTAAACTGTATATATGTGTGGGGTAGCAGGCAGTGGGGAGGAGGGAGTGGAGGTAAGCACAGCACAGGCCACTCTACTTGTCATTTGCCTTTAGGAACCAGTCCCACATCAATGAACTCAAAGGTTATGGTCCTTACTATTCTTTAACTCATTTTCATATAAAGTAGTATTCATTATCTTCTGAAGTAGCAGCTACTCAGTTTGGCTTTTTTAAAAGTTCAGGAAAATCGTGTTGCCTCTGAATCTGGCCTATGGGATCCAAATATGAGAAATCCTTGTCCAGAAGCAAGCTGGCAGAACTTAAACAAGGAGGTAGGTTCTTTAGAAGCTGCTTTACTGGACACAGAGAAAGCAACAGAAATGGAAACAGAGAAATGGGAAAGAAGGATAGGTGATGTCACCATAACTCTGCTTTATCCCCAGGACCAGGTTCCCTCCCTTTCTGTGAGCCCACTGGCACAACCAAAGAGGAAGGGTAGCCCAAGCCAAACTCTGCCTTCTATAATAGCTTCTTTTCTCATGTCTACACAGATTGTCACTTCCACAGAGTAGAACGACCAAGAAAAGTGGTAGAGTTGTCTTATGCAACCAAGACCCAAACTTGTATTTTAAAAACGTCTTTTTCAGAGCAAAAGATTCTTCATAATGCTTACGGTACCAAAAGTATGTGTGTGTCTTTGTGTTAGTGTTTCTGTTTCTTATACTGTAGAATTTTTTGGAGATGCTTATGAACCAGAAACACTGAGCTAACTCTTTCACAAAGGTAACAGGTAAGTATGCGATACAGACTACTAATGGCTCTTTTCAAACACCTGTTTTTCCGATGACCCTCACCTCACATCCCTCTGAAATAAATAATGGGAAGTATACCAACAGGCACGCTTTATTTAAATTACTTTAAGGCAATTTATTTTAGTATATACCTATCTGTGGCAAAGAATTGAAGGCATTAAGATTTCAGTTACCTTAAGTGTCAAAGCCAAGTCCTCACCTGGACCCATGCTGGTCTTGGGAAAACTCCATTATATGTCCAGCAATTTCACGCAGCTGTAAATTGGGGTACCGGTTGTTTCGAAAATCTTCCAAAAGCCTGCTCCTGCCAGAGGGCATGACATCGGACATTCCATATCGCAAACGAGAGGAAGAAAAAAGGGTGCTGCTGGGGCTGAAGAGGCTGGAGGCGCTGCTGGCACTGCGGTACTTGGCTTCAGCGCCTGGAGCAGCAGAAATGTATCTCCCACTGCCGTTTGTGAGTCCTCCTGTTGGTTACAGAACAGAAGAACTTAAGACCATTCTTAAGGAACTTCATTCAAGAAAGGAAAAAGCATCCCACACACGAAAGCCTGCATCATCTCTGACTTCCTCAAGTCTGTTGCTTTTGTGTTAAGATAATTCTATTAGTATCACGACTTTTATAAAGCCAACTCACCAACCTGGAAGGAAACTTACACAAAGATGGAAGGGGGAAGCCCTTCACCCTGATAGCAGACTGCTAGCAAGAATGAAGCAATAGTTAGCACAGCTCTTAATAAATAAAAAGAGGAAGAAACATGCCTACCATGTGAACACAGAACCTGAGCACCAGCAGTAAGGACTCAGAAAATACAAAATACACTGAGATTTCAGTGCTTTTCCACTGTGAGCTCTATGCAGATTCCCTCCATTCTTGAATAACCCCTACTGTCCCATATGAAACCCACCCTAAAACATCAAGGTATCCAGATTAGTCTGTTTTATTATAGGGGACCCCTGAAAAAGCATTCTTTGAAGGAATGATTTTGCTGCCAAATAAAAGTATGAAAATCACTAAGACATCCCAAGCCAAGGATGAAAAACACAAAGAGGTAGAAAAACCTTCTACTTGGAAATGGAAGATTTTTGAGTTCTTCATCACGGGCAGCTCTTAACAATTTCTATTGGGAAACAGCCTAAAATGACTGAGATAGCAACAATCTTCACGCCACTTATACTGCTGTTTTGACTCAAGACAAGCAAGTAATTGTGAATCCCTAGACAGGTGAAACAGAAGTATGACCAAAGGCTTATCAAAATGTAAAGCAGCATGATAAATTATATGCGTACAGTTTGATTTTTTTTTTTTTAAACACTGGTTCCTTTTTGTAACTTAACATTGCACTGTACAACGTTTTTGGGTTGTTTTTTTCCCTCTTAAAAAAAAAAGCAAAGTAGGTAAGAAATAGCACATAAACCATAAAGAGCTCAGATGAATAACAATTCACAGAATACGTGAGAAAAGTCACCCAACATGAACTGCTTATTAAACTTCCACACGAGTTTTAATGAATATTTGGTTTGGAGTATAATGGTAGCAACAAAAAGATACCTGGCTTGGACCTAACAGAATTCCAGGGCCCAGATTGAAAAGTTTGGGTATCGAGGCCAGGCGTGGTGGCTCACACCTGTAATCCTAGCACTCTGCGAGGCCGAGGCGAGTGGATTGCTCAAGGTCAGGAGTTCGAAACCAGCCTGAGCAAGAGCGAGACCCCATCTCTACTAAAAATAGAAAGAAGTTAATTGGCCAACTAAAAATACATAGAAAAAATTAGCCAGGCAGGGTGGCGCATGCCTGTAGTCCCAGCTACTTGGGAGGCTGAGGCAAGACGATCACCTGAGCCCAGGAGTTTGAGGTTGCTGTGAGCTAGGCTGACACCATGGCACTCTAGCCCGGGCAACAGAGTGAGACTCTGTCATTAAAAAAAAAAAAAAAAATTTGGGTATCGGCCGGGACGAGGCAGGCGGATCATTTGAGCTCAGGAGTTCGAGACCAGCCTGAGCAAGAGGGAAGACCCCGTCTCTACTAAAAATAGAAAGAAATTAGCTGGACAACTAAAATATATAGAAAAAATTAGCCAGGCATGGTGGCACATCCCTGTAGTCCCAGTTACTCGGAAGGCTGAGGCAGGAGGATTGCTTGAGCCCAGGAGTTTGAGGTTGCTACGAGCTAGGCTGATGCCATGGCACTCTAGCCCGGGCAACAGAGTGAGAATCTGTCTAAAAAAAAAAAAAAAAAAAAAAGTTTGGGTATCAGTGAAAGTGATGGAACCAAAAGAAACTGGCTCCATGTTAAAATTTGAAAAACATTTATTGATCGTTTTATTCTAAGCCTAGTTCTATACTAGAAGTTTCATAAACACTTTCTACCAAATTCTCTTTGGCATTTTGAAAAAACGGTTTTTAGTTCTCATTTATGGAAGAGAAAATTAAGTCCCACAGAGACGAAATGTTTCTTCATCCAAAGACACAAAACCTAAAATCGTCCCGGTGAGAATCCCAAACAAGGCTCTTGACTCCAGGGGTCAGAGCCCTTGCAATTACACAAGACTCATTTCCAGACTCCTTTATATCTAGTTTTCTTGTTCTACAGGACACACTGCTATTCTTGTCAAATTCCACAGTATCTCTTAATCCAAATGGAAAACATGTTTTAAAGGCAAGGAAGAAAGGAGGTTTATATGAAAAGAAACGGTAGCCATGACTATTTTTTATTTCAGAAACAATTCTTTCTTACCTGTCCAAGATTGGGGAGAAATGGGCAAAGAGGCGGTAATAAGGTAGGTCAGTAGGTGCTAGGAGAGTGTGACACTAGCAACAAACATGCCTAAGAAGGAGTGGTATGAACACACAAGTTTTGAAAACAATTTAAAGGGATTTTAAGAACCTGGTCACTGACCAAAGTGAAGGTATATTAAAAGGTAGCCGGTCCTTGGTGACAATGTTTCATGACGGAACAAACCAACCCTGAACACTGCC
The DNA here is from genome assembly GCA_963574885.1 of Lepilemur ruficaudatus. Lineage (NCBI taxonomy): Eukaryota > Metazoa > Chordata > Mammalia > Primates > Lepilemuridae > Lepilemur > Lepilemur ruficaudatus. The sequence continues at coordinate 19,898 of CAUYRT010099024.1, read as the reverse complement.
CTACCACTATACTTCCAGTTACATGAGCCAATAAATGCACTTATTGTTTAAGCCACTATTAGTTGGGTTTTGTGTTATTGTGGCCAAAAGCAAGCTAACTAATCCATAAGACAAAGGACTAGAGTGAATAGCTATTAATATGTCTATAATATTTATACATTTACCCTGAAGTTTTGATTTTCAGCTCTTGTCCCCTTGAATGCCAGATAAGTATATACTACACAGGCACAAAGGCACACACGTACATACACACACAGCTCTTGTTATTAAGAAAGGAAGAAATATACAAATCTCTGACAGGGAAAAGAAATTTCCCCAAGTACTAGATTATAAATGGCAAACGGACAGTTCACAGACATATTTTACTTGGGCCAAGCAATGTATTTCTTTAAACATTAAGCCAACTCTTAAAAGTTTCTTACAGTTGGTGTTCTCTTGTTGTTTTTGAAAAGATGTGTGGCAAATAGCAGACCAACAGTAAATAACTGTTGAATGAATCTCATGTAGGTGGGGAATGTGCAGAAATGTGTTTTCCAATTCATGATAGTTGAACACCTACATGTACTTGTACATGTACCCAAACCACTATAGCATTTTTTTAAAAAGGAACATTTCTCTTAAAGATTCAAAGGGAGCCTCACTCACCTCACTGTTTTCTATAGTATTTTGTCAGTGGTGCATTTCATAGGGCTGCTAACTTTCCACAGAAAGTTAAGGGCTTAAACGTTTTATTTAAATTATGTGCTTCGGTTGTTTTACATAATTCTATAAAAGGGCTTTCTGCCAGCAGACATCTAGTATTTCATCCTCTTGCTATGTGGAATGTTCTTGTTTATTTGCTTTTTGTACTCATAGATCTAATAGATGCCTAATGGTCAAAGCCCTGCCTTCCCACCTTTAAAGAAAAACTTCCAAGGTCCCCAACACCTGGCTCTGTATTTAATACAGGCAGAAGCAAGTGTTCATCGAAATATTTTAAAAATAAGTTCTCCCCAACATCACACCAAGGTACCCCTAAAGTAAAGCAAACACAGATTATCTTTAGTGCATCATAATAATGCGTTCAAAGTACATTAATTTTCAAATGGTTAGTTTTACAGATGATCAGCCTTTTTCAGAAAACCAGGTGAGAAATCACATAAACATTGCATTTTCATTTAGAATAAGGAAGTACCTAAAGTCACATACATGACTGGTAAAAAATTAGTACAGGCTACTGACCAATAACTTATAAACTCCCACTTCAGCTCAAGCAAGGACAGAGAAATGCATATTGTGTTTGAGTTTTGCTTTTCCTGAAAGACTAAAGACACACAGAACCTGAACATAAAGGACAGAAAAAATAAATTTTAGGAAGACATTCTATCATGACAAAAAAACTAAATGCTTACATTCTTTTGCCCTGGACAGATTAATAAACTTCTGAGCTCATTTTCACTGTATTTCATTCCTATAGGAATGAACAAGTACATCATTTTTCTTTTCAAGACACATAAAAACCCTGGGGGTTGTCAACCATGCACTTAAAAAACTGTATGTGCTACCGCTTGATGCTTATAAGTTTTTAAATGGCACAACCTGGGGACTGTGCAGAAAGCCATATGCATGGAGGAGCATTCCAAGAAATGGGGAGGGAATGGATGTAGGATAGAGAGAGATCTACGGGTAGACCGGACATGAAATCATTAAGAATCAGACTTTTGGGACACTCACATATACATCCCTTACTCTCTTTGAGATAAGAGAATTTACTAGAGATGAATGTTTTAGTCACAGGTAAGAGCCTAAATGATTCATCTAATCCATATATAAACCACAAATGAGAGTTATAGATCTAGTTGTTAATAATACATTAATTAATTATTATTAATAATTATGGAAAATTACTATTAAATTGAGAAATGTTAAAACATATTTAATCCGAACAAAATAAATACCTGCAAAATAAATACTTGCTCAGGGACACAAAAACTTTTATATGTACACATTCATGTGTGGGGAAGATGGAGAGACTGAGAGAGAAAGAATTTCACTTATTAAATATTACAGTTTTATGTGAACAAACCTGGCAACTTAGATGAAATGAACAAATTCCTAAGAAGTCACAAATTACCAAAATTGACTCAAGAAGAAACAAACACAAAATCTGAACCTACAAGAGCTATAGAATGCAAAGAAACTGAGTTAGTAAATAAAAATGTTACCACAAATAAACACCCAGGCCAAGACAGATTACCTGGTGAATTCTATCAAATGTTTAAAGAAGAAATAATGTTAATACTCCACTAACTCTTCCAGAAAATAGAGGTGGGTGGTACACTTTGAAATTCATGCTGTAAGGTCAGTATCACCCTGATACCCAGCTACATAAACACATCACAAGAAAGGAAAACCACACACACCCTTCATGAATACAGATGCAAATATCCTCAAGAAAAATATTAGCAAATTGAATCTAACAAAACCAACTGGGATTTATCCCTGCAAGGCAAGGTTGGATTAACATCTAAAAATCAATTAATAAAACACAGTACATTCACAGAATAAAAGGATTAAAAACCACATGATCGACAATACATGCATAAAAATCATTTGACAAAAGACCAAACCCATTCACAACAAAACAACAAAAATGCTCAAGAACCATGGGATAGAAGGAAACGTTGTCAACCTAAAAAGGGCATCTACTAGGCCAGGAGCAGTGGCTCACGCCTGTAATCCTAGCACTCTAAGAGGCCAAGTGAGACCAGCCTGAGCAAGAGTGAGAACCCCATCTCTACTAAAAATAGAAATTAGCCGAATAATTTAAAATATAGAAAAAAATTAGCCAGGCATGGTGGCGCATGCCTGCAGTCCCAGCTACTCAGGAGGCTGAGGTAGGAAGATCCCTTGAGTCCAGGAGTTTGAGGTTACTGTGAGCTAGGCTGACGCCATGGCACTCTAGCCCAGGCAACAGAGCGAGACTGTCTCCGAAACTTGGGGGTGGGGGGAGTACTAAAAACTACCAGTGATACTTAACAGTACAAGATGAGCACTTTAGTCCCAAGATCAGGAACAAGGCATAGATGTGTACTCTCATCTATTCTATTCAACACAGTACAGGCTGAGTATCCCTTATCTGAGATGCTTGGGCCCATAAATGTTTCAGATTTCAAACTTTTTCAGGTTTTGGAATATTTGCATTATACTTACCAGTTGAGCATCCCAAATCCAAAAATCTGAAGTCGGAAATGTTCCAATGAGTGTTTCCTTTGAGTGTCATGTCAACACTCAAAAAGTTTTGGATTTTACAGCATTCCAGATTCCAGATTCCTGGATTTGGGATGTTCAACCGATACTGCAGGTTCTACCCAGTGCAATTGGGGAAGAAAAAGAAATAAAAGGCATACAGATTAGAAATTTTTTTATTCTCAGGTGATTATGATGCTATATATAGAAAACCCGAAGGAATCCACCAAAAACCATCAGAACTACTAATAAACAACTATAGCAAGGTCACAAGATGAATATGCAAAAATCAACTGTATTCTATAAGCAACTAATAATCAATCCAAAAATAAAACTAGAACACAATTCCATTCACAATAGCATCCAAAAAATACACAACCAGGAATAAATTTAACAAAAGAAGTATAGGACCTGGACACTGGAAGTTACAAAAATTTGCTAAGGCAAACTGCTGAAACAACTAGATATCCACATATAAAATGATGAATTCTCATTTCACACAATACATAAAATTAACTCAAAATGGATCACACACTTAAATGTAAGAGCTAAAATAATAATTTTTAGAACAAAACATGAGAAAATCTTCCACGACCTTGAGTTTGGCAAAGATTCCTTAGCATCATAAGAAAGCATGAAAAATTGGACCTCATCAAAATAAAACACCATCTCACTTTAAAAGACACAATTTTAAAAATGCAAAAAAAGCAAAAGACCAGGAGATAAAGGATTTGTGTCCAGAATCTTCAAAGAACTCTTATAACTCAATAATAAGATGACAAAAAAAAAAAAACACAAATTTAAAAATGGGCTAAAAATATGAGCAGCCATTTGAAAGACAAATGGTTAATAAGCACATGAAAAGATACTCTACATCATTAGTTACCAGGGAAGTGGAAAATAAAACCACAACGAGTTACCATTTCATTCTCACTAGAATACTTACAGTAAATAAGACAGACAACAACAAATGCTGGTGAAGAAGTAGAAAAATTGGAATCCTTATACACTGCTGGTGGGAATATAAAATCGTACACCAATATGTAAAATAGTTTGGCAGTTTCTCAAAAAAATTAACATAAAACATACATACAATCCAACAAATCTACTTCTAGAGAAATGAAGCTTGTCCACAAAAAGACTCACATGCAAATGTTCATAGTAGCATTCACTGTAACAGCCAAAACTGGAACCAATAAATGCCTGTCAGCTGTGAGTGGAAAGACAGAAGGTGGTATAGCCGTAAAATGGAAGATGATTCAACAATAAAAAGGAACAAACTACTAACACACTTTATCATGGATGAATCTTAACATGCAAAGGGACAAAAGCCAGACAGAAAAGACCACACGTCACATGGTTCCACTTATATGAAATGCCCAGAAAATGCAGATTTAGAGACAGAGAGTAGATCAGTGGCTGACTGGGGCTGAGGGCAGCAATGGGAATTAACTGCAAATGGGCAAGAGAAATCTTACTGATGGGGTAATATTCTAAAATGGATTTATGATTGCACAACTCATAAAGTTACTAAAATTCATTGAAATGGGTGCTAGAAATGGGTGAATTATATGATATGTGAAATATAATTCAATAAAGTGTTTTAAAAGTCTGGACTTTCAACAATTGTTAATGGAAAACCATAGAAGATTTTTAAATACGCACTCAATAAGTGATTTTTAAATAAATGGGGAAAATTATTGCACGGGTCACTGATTTTTTTTTTTTTAAGAATACCCTAACAGACATCTGGCTACTGGAAATATAAAAATGACGAGATGGGGAAAAGATCCACACTGATGCAACACAGATATAGGCTGGTATATATATATTCAAACACTAGCAATGAGCTATTAGGAAATTCATTAAAACACAATGAGTTTAAGTTTTCATGTGTAGAAGTGTTCTTTTGAATATTCAACACAATGAATATAAAAACGCTAGTATGGCTGCTCGTGATCAAATAACTGATGGCTAGAGGCAGCAGTGAAGTAATAGTAATAAGAGAAAATGTATTAGGTGCGGCTCAATATATAATTGCTAATGCTTCTTGCACCAAATGTCTTTAGGGCATTTGTATGAACACTGTTAGAAACCAAGTATAACATGTCTATTTTCTAAGTTGGGACTAAGGCACAGAAGAACCTTTTCTCAAGAAAACAGACTGAGCTCTACCAATCAAGACACAAAGTTCCTCAGGAATGGCATATATAATATGTGCACTACATACAGCAAAAGAAGTCCAATGCAAATGTACACAAATAAAATTGCTTAAACGTGATCTTTTTTTAAAAGGAAAGATATGTTAAACATAAAACTAAGCAGGCAGCAAATAAGAAGAAATAACTCACACTTCACAAGGAAAACATGAATCAAGAAGTATTAACACATTAATTTGCTGATATACTGGAAAGGGGAAAGACACTGTGCATGAAAGTACTGCTCCAGTTCCCCTTTCACATACCTAGAGCCACAGCATTTAGTTCAGGAATTGCAAAACTATAGCCCACAGAATAAATCTGGCCTACCACCTATTTTTGTAAATAAAGTTTTATTACAAGATAGGTACACACTCATTCATTGACATTTTGTCTGTGGTTGCTTTCACATTTCAATAGCAGGGTTGAATACTCACTGTAGACACCATCTGGCCCACAAAACCTAAAATATACACTGTCTGACTTTTTACAAAAAAATTTTGCACTTTAGTTTAGTACTCAGTATGAGATGACACAGTTCAAATGTTTAAACCAAGAAATTAAAAGGTAATACATTTCTGGATCTGATAAGGCACTGGTTCAAGATATCCTGGGCATATCATGTGATAGGACATACATTGAAACTGCATGCTCGGGAGTCAAAAGGGCTTGACTGGAAATCTGTTCAAATCTGAAATGACGTAGGCAAGATATAAGTCCTGAGACACAGGGATATATCTATACCTTCCAGAGCTGACCCAAAACCATTAATCTAGCAGGTCAATGAATGATAGTTCCTTCCTTCCATTCATGTATCAAACTGGGACTTTCACATCCATCCCCCTCCTGATTTTGCATTAACCCCTAGTCTCTCGCGCCAAGCATTCTGTCACTAGGAAACACTGTTGTGCAATGTACCCCATTCCCTTATCTATCTATTATGGACCCACCAATGAAGAATGTCCCTACAACTTTTCTAAAGTAATGTCCATATATAACAGGAGAAAATGAATCCTACAACCATAGTTCTTACTGTATAAAACTTGAGGATACACATTCACTACTCTTAGTTCTAGACTTACTCTTACTTCTAGAATAACCCTATTACCCCACCCACCTCAAACTTTTTTTTGATCTTTAAAAATCACTTCTCAGTCTGTCTTTCCAAACAGAAGCATCCTATTTGTTTTTAGTCAGTCCTCACATCTGAGGCCATGAAGCCACTTTCAATCCTGCTGGTTAAAAACAGAATTTTCTAAGAAAAGTGACCATATGTGCTGACGTGCCCAGGACAGTCCTGATTTAGGCCTATCATCACAGAGTAATTATTAATAGTACCCTTATTCACCCACAAAAGTGTCCTGGCTTGCATGTTGAGTCACTCTAAGACTCAACTTTCCCCATCTAGGAAATAATCAGCATTTCAAAGTTGTTAAATAACTGAGCGAGAGGGGTATACACCATGTTTCTGAGATAAGAAACTGTCTCCATGTCCTGAAAGATTTAGAGAATGTTATCAAAAGTGGTAATATAATTTTTTTTCATTCTTATATCCTCTTTTCCCTCCTGAGTTTCTAGGACCTAGATGGTAACATTTAAAAAATCCCATACATAAAACAACCTAAATATATAATAGGGAAATATACATCTACTCATTAGCATACTGTGTGGTTTAAGAGTTTTTATTTACAAATTTTTTTAAGAATATGGCAAAAACTTTTAAATAAAATGTTTTATGTGAAAAAACAAGATATTAAATGTATACATAGGGGAGGGGAAAATCCAAAAAGAAATAAGGCAAAATATTAATTATGGGGGTATTTTAGGTGGTCGTACTAGGTGAATAAATTTTTTGTCTCTGTGTTTTCCAGCTTCACTGAAATGAACCTGCACTGTGTTTATAATGAAAGACACAAGTAGCCAAAGCATAAAATGTTTATACTGAAGCTGAAGTGAAAATACAGGGAATGTACCCAAACACTAATAAATCCAAAACTGTTACACTGCTATACTATCTATAGGTACAACCTGAATAATATGAGGTATTTATGGAAGGCACAGAACACCCAGGACACTTCTAGGATAAAGGGATTGTCCTTTGCTTATGCAGAGTACTTGTAATGTCATTGGTGGCAAAAGATTTCTAGAGTTCAAGGTGGTGTTAGAGTAATGGTTCTTACCCAGGTTTAAGCTTGAAGAGGATCCATGTGAAGAGAGGGAAGGAGGTGGTGTCTGTGAATGTCCTGGTCCCTGACTAGGGAGAGGCATGCCCACGGGTCCAGGAGAGGAGGAAAAGCTAAGGCCGTTATAAAAACTGTGTCCAATGGGGGTCAAGCTGCTCGATGTCCTCTTATAAAGGTCACTGCTGCCAGTCAGGGAGTCACGGCGGGAGCCACTGCCAGTGTTGGAGTTTGCAACTAAAATGGAATTAAAACAATGCAGATAAGAACAGGCCTGTTCTTCGAAGAACAAGCCCAGTGACCTGTTCCTAACACTTGATTCAGACTCCTTACCACTGCAAATTTGTCAGCAGAGACAGCCTAACTGTTCATGTAGCAGTTCTAGGGGCAGATAAAGTAATAAAGAGGACATGGCTCAGGTAAACATGAAACTTTGGTTCAAACCATCACACGTATGCCAAATTTACCTTCCTTTGATGTCATATATTATGGGATGGGGAGGGTTAAAAAGCTCTGACGGCCACATGAGCTATGAAAAAGGTGAAAGAAAATGGACTAGAAAGAATGCCTTTCATCAACCAAAAAGGTTCTAGTAGAAAAATGGAATACAGAAAAAAGATTTGTAAATGGGGTGCTGCCCCACTACACTAGACTTTTATATATGAAAGCCTGTTTTCTCAGTGGGTTCAATCAAGAATTACTACTACCCCCAATTCCAATTAAGAAACTTTCTTTCAAACATGCCCTTCTGTTTGGGATCACATTGTCTTACAATCTGTGTAAGTATCCCACTGTACACCTTACTATATCCCTGCTTTTTTTTCTTCAATCAAAACATTAAATATATCCTGTTCTAATATCCTTCCTGCCAATTTTCCACCTTAATTCTGCTCAAAAGACTGGAGAAAACTCTTAATTCTTTAAGGCCTGCAGGCCAAGCACTCAGTTCAGTCTCAGTCATGGAGTCCTTAGCCCTGTGATCTTTGGTAAGTCCTCCTCCCTAACTTAATATCCATATTTCTACAGTTCCCTCCACATTCTTCCAATGACTGCAAAAATCTTCCCTGCTTTTCAAATCGCGGAAACAAATTGACTATGTGAGTATAAATAAGTAGCAATATAAGCATGGACCTGAAATAGGCTCCAACTATATAACTGGATTTCAATAGTCCATCACCTTAAAGATTATGTGGGATGGCTGGATTCCCATGGGGCTTAGTACAGCTCTGCCTGTCCAGGGTATCTGTCCAGGGTTCCATGCATTGTCAGTATTCCAGGAAGATTGTAAAAATAATTAAAATTCAGTTTTAACAGCACATCAGTCTGATTTCTACCTGCTGTTCCAAACCCTCCAAGGGCTGATCCCAGGGTGGCGCCGAGAGAACTGCTACTTCCAAATCCCAAGGATGTGTTGGCAGGCTGGGCAGAGCCCTGGGAGAAGAGGGAGCTGCTCTGTGAATTGCTGTTCAGAGAGTTGTTGCCATAAAAAGAACTGGATGCCAGGTTGTTACTGGGCTGCTGCTGGGGCTGGGGCTGAGGCTGCTGGGTTCCTAAAGGGCGAAATGCTCCATTTGTTGTTCCAGCAAGACCACCAGCTGCTCCATTTGCTGAAGCTGCGGCTGCTGCAACAGCTATGAACAAGAAAGCAAACTGTTTGTGAAAGGGATTGGCTACATTTCCAAGCTACATTTTTATCCTTTTTTAAAAACTCTTTTAATGCTGCCTGTCTTTTCAAAACAGACATAAACCTTGTTTAAAAAAAAAAAAAAAGCCCATACAAATCTGTCTTTGATCCCTGCATGTGAAGCTTCTACTTTCTATTCTACTTTCAATTTGAAGTTAACATACTGCTGGACCACACTCACTATATGATGGCAGCTCCCAAGAGTCTGTAGTTTAAAAGGAGTACAAACATCAAATGTACCCACTAAATACAAGTACTTCCGAAAATTTCGAATTCCATAAATATCTATGTTGAGGTTTTTTTCCCAGAACCATGTAATCCATATTCTAAAGTTGCTCAAATTCCTATTTTAGCATACTGCTCTCTTCTAAATGTTCCCTCTATTGTCCCTAATTAAAAAAAACAAAAACAAAAACAAAAATAAAAATAAAAAAACCATATAAAGCTTACAGTAAAAAAATATATGTATTACTCCCCCAACCATGTACTGCTCTGAGCACTTCTCACTGTTCTTTCCTTCTTACTCCACCCCTACCCCTATACCAAAAAACCAACTCCCTCCCCAAATTATCTTAAAATAATGACTTGGATTTCTGTAAAAGTAGCCCTGAACTTTTGCCAACAGAGCCATTTTGTGCGAGTAATCCAACTTCCTATGTTCTCAGTACAGCAAAGCCTGGCCTCTAACCAGGCTTGGTACATGTCCCTCAAGAAAAATCAGAATCCACTAAGGTCATTTACTGTTTCTGATATCTCTCTGAAATATTACAGGGTAGCACTGCTATACTGAGAATTGACAAGTAAAGCATATTTCAACATACTGTCAGATCATCATCAATCAGCTCTTTTAGATCTATGACAGGAGTCCGCTAAGACATAAGCTTACCTGCTTGTGCAGCTGAGGAACTAATGATGACTGGGGCAGGAGCTACAAGTCGAACAGGAGCTCCAAGACCATTTCTCGCTCCTGCATTCACCACAAGGGCACCAGTTTGGTCATAGTAAGCAGCAGGAGCCAAGACTGGATAACCTAAGAAAATCAGGCCAACACATATATGAAACAAGCAAACGTCTCCTGGGCACCAGAATATTGCAAATAATAACAAACTCAGCTTTGGGATCAGGTAGACCTAAATTTACATCCTGCTCCACCATATAAATAGTTGAATGACCTGAATCTCTGGGCATCCATTTTGTTATCTGTAAAATAAGGATAATAACATTACCACCTGACTTATAAAGTTCTTGTGAAGATTAAAAGATAAATGTGAAGGATCCAGCATGATTTCTGGCATATATTAAATACACAGTAAAGGGTAATATTATTTATCACCCGCTAGTCTAAGAAAGGTAATTTGGTGGGATAGGGAATACTTCTGTGCTCTTCAAACTCTTAGGCAAGGTTATCACCCACAATCATACACTGACAATTTTTCTATGATTTTTCCACTAAACAAATAACAGAAGCTACAAATGATTGCAAAAATCATAGTACTTCCATACCACATAATAATATAAGCACAAATATCCTGCAAGTTAGCATGAAAAACCTAGACAGGCTTCAATTAACAGGATCTTTTAATATTATATAAGATGAAATCCCCAAATCCTAGTTTGAGCCATATGAGAAGTGTAGATGATTTCCTAATAAGACATAAATGCTTAGTAATAACAAAACAAATGAAGCAAGTTATTCACTGAATTCATAAATGGACTAATCTGTCTACGCTCCACAGTTAATAAAGATCCGTAAAATTAAGCGAAGATCTTGCAAGGACCTATTTCAAATGAAGAACATCAAACTACATCCAATCCCATACAAAGCACAGGATTAGATGACAATGAACCAAGAACAACATATATTCAAGATGTATTTATACAGACATGTATTTCAGAGGTAGACAGCTAAAAAGGAACTCGGTTTGGGAGAAATCCTAGAAATGAAAGGGATGACCCTTACATTCAAGGAATACCAGCAATTTCTTCCGAATCATGCTGTCCAAAAATATCACATAAAAACTAAGTCTTGGAGTGACACTAAAGTAGCTGGCCACTCCATCTATCACTAACCTAGAAGAAGAAAATAGATCACGGCCACGGAAAAACCACATATTCCAAGCTACGTGGACATTCACATACGTCCAACAAATGAGACTTGAGACTGGCTCAGAACAATGCTCTCATCATTGAATCATGGTCTAAGTGAGGGCAAGTGTATATCATCCTTGCCAGTCCCCAAATCATGACAGGCCTAAACGAGATAAAAGTACTGCCCCTTCTCCTCTCTAGTCCCCCAAACATGAAGACTTTTACCCCCTGCAAAGTATTGGGAACAAAAATGCAACCTCACCTGGCATGCCTGCAGCCAGACCTTGTCCAAACGCAAGTGCAGAATTCACTGCTGCAGCTGCCACTAGTGGATCTGTTTGCTGTCCCTGCTGGTTCTGATTTGGAGTCAAAGGGCGCTGACTGGCTCCTCCACGGAGAACCTAGGAAAGGGAGATAGAAATAAATCAACTACTTTCTCCTCAGTGGAAGTATCTAAGACCTACCATGTGTTCAAGTTGGGTGGACTTTTAAAAATGAATAATTGTATAAGCTTCTATGTCCTGGGATATGTAAGAAAAACAAAAAATAAAAAAATTAATAGTTGTAAAACATTTTCACTATAATGGTTTTATATGGCATGGCTGTTAGGATAGAAATTCAATTAACATTTCATACAGCAAAATTTCATTCGATCATTTTTAGCTTAAACATATTACTTTTATAAGCAGCAAAAAGCATATAAAAGTGATGATTCATTTATCAAATATTTTATCCCACCTTCCTCATAAAGTTCTTGTGAAGATTATGTTAAAAGATGAATCAGAAGATCTAGCATGGTATCTGGCACATATTAAGTACACAGTAAAAGGTAGTGTTATTAAATATTTAGCGCCTATCATGTGACAGACGGGCAGGTGGGACAGAGCAACGAACAAGAGAGACAAAGCCCCAGCCCTCATGAAGCTTTTATTCTAATAAATAAGGCAAATAATAAACACTATATAATGTCTCTGACAAAAAGTGAAGAAAAGAAGGCTATGATGGGGAAAGGGGTTCAAATAAGATAAATAGGGCTAACTTACCCACATATTTAAGTTATTAAATATAATTGTGTCTTAAACACACACACATACACAAAAAAATGGAATATAAGAACATTTTCTCTACCCTTTAACACTATTCCTATTTATCAGAGCCCAAATGAGCTCAACAGATTTGATTTAGCAGGCTTCTGACCTGTTTCTATTTCTCCTTTCATAAATTCTAGAAAAAGGCTCATCAAAATGAGATGATTATTAGTCAAGTTCATTGCAGAATACCAACTGTGCCATTACCTACTTTTTATTACTGAAACATAAATGGGGAGATGTTAGTAATCATTATTATTATTCCATATGATCTGAAGAATCTTTTTCACAAGATCTATAAACTCCAGCCAGCAAAAATGCAAAACCCACAGACCAAGGCTAAAATTACTGAAGTTTCTAAGGAGGTGTTTTTGCAATATTTTCAAGTACAAAGTTCTTATCAGATCACTTTCAATTTCACTCTGCTATTTGTAAGTTAGACGTGGTCAAGAACATGGGTACAGATTATTCTTGGAACTACTGGTAAAAAACAAAAAAGACAAAATAACACTAATAATTCAATTAAATATTTATTAAATGAGTATAAACTGAACACTTCATACAGGCAAGAAGAGATGTGTGGACACTTAATTTAACTGGAGTCACTTATTTTTTATCTGTTAGTAGTGAGAATCAACAAGTGATCTTGCAGATTTGTTAGAAATACTTAAAATAATGTCTTTAAGGCACAATGCCTAATACCTAGTAGATAACCAATAACCAACAGATAATAACTACTATTATCAAAATATTGCAATTGATTTCTATTTGTGACCTAAAGAACCTAACCAACTTCAGGCTGGGCTCGGTGGCTCATGCTTGTAATCCTAACATTCTGGGGGGCCAAGGTAGGAGGATCACTTCAGGTCAGGAGTTCAAGACCAGACTGAGCAAGAGTGAGACCCTATCTCTATCAAATATAGGAAAAAAAAATTAGCTGGGTGTGGTGGTGGCAGGCACTTGTAGTCCCAGCTATTTGGGAGGCTGAGGCAGGAGAATCACTTGAGCTCAGGAGTTTGAGGTTGCAGGGAGTTTTGATGAAGCCAATGCACTCTACCCAGGGCGACAGAGTGAGACTCTGTCTCAAAAAAAAAAAGTTTCAAACTACATATATAGAAGTGTACAAAGAGGACTGCACCAGTGAGTGGGCCAAGACTTAGAAGATATCTACACAATAATCCAGAAGAGATCACTCTAGGAAAAGTAAAGAACATGTACAGAAATATGGCAAATACTAATAGTTCAAACTGCTTCAGAATTTAGAAAAACAACAGAAGCATTGCTTTCACAGGGAATAAAGAAGCAGGTTTTATGTTTGGATAGGAGTTGTATAAGAGGGCAGGGGAGGTGGAGTGGAAAAGGTGTCTCAAGAAAGAGGTAGTCAAGACTACTAACGAGTCTTGTTTTAATAAGGAAGGAAAGCAACATACGTTAGCTTTTCTTCCACGCTCTAAAAATCTATGCAGCACCCTTAACTATAAAGCAAAGTTCTTAGGTCATCTGCCAATGTTCATATATTTTAATTTCATCAATAGCTGTCAAGTCTATGGATTTTATGAAAATATATAAAATTTCACAGGTAACATTTTAAAGTCAAATAAAATCTCTAAAAATGACTGAATTCACAAAACACTATCCTAGGAGTTAGTTTACTTCCTATCTTAACAATGCATGAACTGTAAATTCAAATTTCTATTCAAAGGTTCTGATGTAAAGGTACAACACTTAAAAGCAACCAATATACTATAAGCAAGTAGCTGCTCAATGGAGATATTCTAATTAATAATCATTCATCCTTCTTAGTGGCTCTCCCTTATGTTCCCTAGAATCATCATTGGCAATCTCCTTCAAACTAGAAAGTTCAGAGGCCATTCCAAACTCCTCCTTCTCAAAATGCAATATCCACCACCAAATCCCCACCAAGTTTGCCACCTGTGTTAGAGTTCAACCAAATGCTGAGGACTTTAAAAATTTTTTAAACATTTACAGGAGAAAAAAAAGTTTTTTAATTTCAAAAACACAGAAGAAGAAAAAAAATTTTATCAAGTATCAAAGCAACCTGAAACAAGGATGAAAAAGAAATCAGAAGATGGAACGGCTAGAATGTCACTGACTCCCCTTTAAGTTTCAGCAATTAGAATTAGAATGGTTGGCTTAATGTAGATGAGAACATATGCTTTCTGATAAAATCTAAAGGCCAAAATTAAAGTATACCAAGAGTCTCTCATTTTAATTACTATGACATAGCAGTTCAGCAAGAAAATCATACTGAAACCAGAAACTGGCAAAAAAAACAAGACAAAACAACCCACAAAACAATGGCTCTTTATTAAAAACTAATGCTAGCCAGCCACAGGGGTTCATGCCAGTAATCCTAGCACTTTTGGAGACCAAGGCAGGAGGATCACTTGAGGCCGGGAGTTGGAGACCAGCTTGGGCAACACAGTGAGGCCCTGGCTCAATATTAAAAAAAAAAAATAGCCAGGCCTGGTGATGTGTGTCTGCAGTCCCAGGTACTCGGAAGACTGAGCCAGGAGGATCACTTGAGCCCTGGAGTTGGAGACTGCTATGAGCTGTGATTGTGCCACTGTACTACAGCCTGCACGACAGAATTCCTATCTCAAAACAAACAAATGCTAAAAAAACCTTTTCTTTGTAGGGTTTGTAGTTATGGATTAAATTATGGATGACAGAAAACTCTAATAAACAAATGCTTTTCATGTCCATTTTATAACAAAGGAATATGCATTCAGAGAAGTCATGTAACTTGCCCTAGCTGTAACCTGTTAATGATAGAAGAAAAGACCAGATCTCAGATTTTCTTTAACTCCAGACATCACAATAAGGTCAGAAAACAAGTTGTGAAGATAGAGCCTTGTCTTCAATTCTTAACAGCTTAATATTAGTGTGACCCTGGGCATACAAATTCTATTTCTTCAATCATAAAAGGAGAAGTTATGTATCTATTTATCAGAATTGGAAAAAGGAATATAAATTACATGTAGAGCACTAAGCTTTACACAGAAAGCTTTCAATAAATAGTAGTTATTGCTATTATTCTTGTTCACTGTGTTAGAGCTAATTTTAAAACACAGCAATTAATTCAGTCTTTCAAATTCACGATGATTTGGCAACCGTTTAAACAAAAGTTCATCACACAAAGAAATATAAACTTATCCACAAAGAGCAGATATTAAGAAATTTACTTAATAGAGAGCACTCATTCTATCAACAAACTATTTACTGAATTTCCTTACATACACAGTAGAAGAATTGCGTTTGTTGCCAAGGAAATCATTTAATAGTTTCCAAAAGACTATTAGGACCTGTGTTTTTCCTGTAACTGTACAGAATCTAAAAAACTACATATACACTCTGAAAAGCAAAAATTCTTGTTTGGATCATATGAACACATATGAGCATGGTATTTTGCCTCAAAAGACAGCTTTTATTTGATTGATGTGTATCAAAAGCCTAAATGCTCATTTCATTTGCTCCAGAAAAATTCCATTACCAGGAATTTATTCCAAGGAAAGAGTCACATAGACTTATACAAAGGGTATTAATCACTCTCGTTTATAACACTAAATTATTGCTAAGTGAAATATCAAATATAACTGAATATAACTGTGGACTTAAATGTACCTAGTAAATTAAAAACAACACTAAATAATATGGTGAAGTATGAAATCAGAATGAAAAACCGTGTGGACAGAATGATCCCAATTTTGTAATGAATTAAATAAGAAGGCTAAACTAACAGATACCAAACATACTAATATTGGTTTTCTGACGTACGATTTTAGGGTGATTTTTTTTTCCCCTGAGTTTGCCATTTCACTACAATTTCTAGCAATAAAGAGGTGTTACTCTAATAATCAGAAAAATGTCTTTAAAAAAAAAAGATATATGTAGTTTTACTGTTTACTATCCCTTCCCAACTTCATTAAAAAACTAATGCAGATATGATAGGTTTAAAATTTGTATCCAATCCAATAGGTATCGTGAATAAGTAGTCAAAAAAACTAGTACCTCCCTTTTGGTGGCAAGCCACTTGCAAAACTCTGAAGTGGTCTGAAAATGGTGCCTACCAGGCAACTATAGTATGATAAAACAAAATCTTTACTATCAGTTTGAAGACTCACTTTGTCACCTGCTAGCTGTGTAACCCTATTTGGACAACCTTTCTAAGCTAGTATCATTACCTCATCTAGTTACACTAAGTGCCTGACATGTAAAAGGCATTCCGTAAGCAGAGTTAAATCTGAGCCTGAACTGAGATGAGATACACACACGCAAGAGGGAACTCACACATTCATGGTGTTTTTCTACTAGGAACAGCATCACCTATTAATTATATGCCATGATCAAAATTCACACTTAGATGGGGTAGATTTTGTTTACATTTACCTGCTGCTGTCCTTGTTGAGCCTGTGGGGTTGTCTGTTGATTAGCAGAATTAGTTGCTGCAGCAGCTGCCGCAGCTTGCTGCTGAAAAAGACTGGCAGGGTAGACTCCCCAGGGAGTAACTCCATAATACTGGTGAGGGACCACAGCTGGGCCTAAAAACAGAAAGGAAAGGACAAGAAAGTTTAGACTATTAGGAATCATCTCAGGGCTCCCCAAAGACTACATCTGGCTCAGCAGATCCTACTGTAAAATATTAACTTACTAATGTACGCCGATGCTAGCTAATCATTAATTCTTTTTTAAATAGAAAATGTTAATATAAGATCCTTATGCCAAAGTCATCTAAAGTCAGTAATATACTCTAGGCCTAGAGGAAGAAGCCTGTTAGAGATACTCAAAGGGAGAATAGCTGACAGAGGCTGGAAGGAGTTGGACTGAAGAAGAGATGGAGGAATTAGCCTTGGGAAAATGCATGGTTTTACCTTGAGAAAGAAAGGATGTAGGATAGATATAGACAAAACTTGTTGCTAGAAGGGAAATTAATGTAGGGTTTGTGTGCTTAAAGTGATGGAACAGAAAAAGTTCACATGTATCCTGTTTTCAATGGTAAGAATGGCACCTGAGGTGATTATAGGTACTGAAATCTAGTGCTTCAGTAATTCCAGAAACATGAAAAATCTATCTGAATTCTGACAACAAAACCCAGATATTCAACTGAACCTCAAATGCTCAACTTCAAAGAGGCCTAATTTTCCTATTTCTAAAGCCACAAAAGTCATTCACCACCTTCCCTACATTCAGACATTGATTTTTGAAATTTTAAATTTAAGTCAAAGTTGAACACACACAAAAACACAAAAAAATGTGACACCTTGACTTGTTGAGTAAAACAGGTATACGGGTTGAGTATCCCTTATCTGAAAATCTTGGGACCAGAAGTATTTTCAGATTTTGGATTCTGGAATATTTGCACATACACAAGGAGAAGCTGGGGAAGGGACCCAAGTCTAAACACAAAATTCATTTATGTTTCATATACACCATAGCCTGAGGGTAATTGTATCTTTCCCTTCAGGGCACTAAATAAATTGCATGGTGGGCACTTGCCATCATATGAGGTTTAGCACTTGACTCACCACATGAGGTCAGGTGTGAAATTTTCCATTGTGGCATCATGTTTGTGCTCAAAAAGTTTCAGATTTTGGAGCATTTCATACTTTGGATTTTCAGATTAGGGATGCTCAACCTGTAATAGGTGTTAGGAGTATGGTCATACCTACTTTGAAAGGATGGTTGCCACCTACAATGATAGTCCCCAAAGGCTCCCCCAAAAGTCAACAAAGAGAACCTCTACTGGGCACAGGATGCTACTACTATAAACATTTACATTACTTTAAATTTCCTCAACTGGCATATCTACTACTTTACCCAGGTCACCTGGGCCAAAGATTGAATTTAGAAAAACACCCCAGGGTAATCAGCTGAGCTTGGTTCATAAGGATGCCTGCTTCAATTCCTATGTGACTAACACCTTACAAGAATACACAGATCCACAGTCTGGGTAGTCAACATTTCCTATCATGTGTGAAAGTGCTTGAGTCGTTTTCAGTCTAGCTCAGCTGATGTGTACAAAAACACAGATTCTCAGCACCAAACTATCATCTCAGTAATGGCAAATGTGTCACCTCTAACGCCAGTTCTTTGTTTCACGTAACATATATTAAGCTAGCAGAGGAAAGGACTTCTAAACAAAGTATAGAAAACCACAATTCAAGAAAAGATAGGCATTCTCTATAACGCAGTATAGACCATGCATGGGCGCTGGAGTTAAATCTGGTTCAAATCTCAACTCTACAATACATTGTGTGATCTCAAATAAGACAGCTATCTGAGGCCCAAATGTCTAATCTGTAAATTCATCATTTGACAACACATGTGAAAGAAAAGCACTTGGGACAACGCCTGACAAATAGTTAAGTGTTCAATAAATATTAAATGGTGGTTAGCGGAGATTATTCTCCTAGGAAGAGCTTTCTATTTTCTCAAAGACGGAGAGGTGAGGGGCAGGGGAAGAGGAACCTATATTAAATATGTTCTCACTACAACAATGCCAAAATGTAAACAATTCTAAAAATCTAAGAAATGTTATGCTGAATTTGAGGTCATAATTGCAAACTATAGGCTATATAAGAAGTGAAATCTCACAGAAATATTTAGTCATGATTAACATGAATTGCCAGGATCTGTCCCCAAAGAATATTTACATTGAAAGACTTTTTTTTGGTCCTATTATTGAATTCAATTCCCCATATATTTATGGCCCCACTAAGGTGACAGCCACTGTGTCACATAGAATCAAGTAACAAAGGCGCCTGCCTTGAAAGATTCAGTCTCAAAGAGGAAGAAAAAAAAATGTCATGTATACATCCCAAAAGCAAATAAAAACAACGCTGCAATTAGTGACAGAGAAAAAATAGCAAATAGTTAGCAGCGAAGGCTTCCTAGGTGACAATGCCAGCTAAGGAGCATCACAGGCAAAGAATGGGAAAAAGGGTTTGTTTACCACAGAAGACTAAGGAGACCATAGTGTCCAGAAACAAAGGACTAAACCAATGCAGTATCTGCAGCAAACTAAAATCAGATCAGTATTGCTTCAATGTATACTGTGAGCCTACAGTAGTCAATTAGGAAGGGAATAGAGTGGTGCATATATAGAGACCTTTGTGAGTCATGGAGAGAGAGCCCTTATGTATAGTGAGTGGGTCCCAATCCTAGCTAAAACCTTAGAATTACCTGGCAGCTACTTAAAAATGCTAATTCTGGCCAGGTGTGGTGGCTCACACCTGTAATCCTAGCACTCTGGGAGGCTGAGGCAGGCGGATCGCTCAAGGTCAGGAGTTCAAAACCAGCCTGAGCAAGAGCGAGACCCCGTCTCTACTAAAAATAGAAAGAAATTAATTGGCCAACTAAAAATATATATTTAAAAAAAAAATTAGCAGGGTATGGTGGCACATGCATGCAG